>QUSE01000017.1:166252-191714 GCA_006508115.1 Apiospora malaysiana
CACCTCTCGACACCGCACCTCTCGACACCGCACCTCTCGATACCATACCTCTCAAGCCACCTCTCGACACTACACCTCTCAAGCCACCTCTCGACACCACACCTCTTAAGCCTTCGATCCGGTATATATTAATTGCGTCCGATCGACGTCAATTAAGATAAATTGACGTCGATATTCGGAATCGCGTCAATATTCTACCCTTGACTATACCTTTCTTTTTTTCGACACCTCCTAAAGCTGACGCTCTCGAAATCGACGTTTGGCGACGCTTGGTGAATAACGACGCTTGGTGAGTATCGACGCTCGAGCACTAACGGTACGTATAAGTAAGCGACCGTCGCCGTGGCTTGTTTCTGGCTCGTTCTGGCTCGTGCTGGCGCGTGGCTGGTTTTTGGAGGGGAGAAAAGGTACATTGCCTTATCGATAAGCGTTAAAACTGGCGTCGGGGGGGTTAATCTAACTAAATTTTAGCGGTTTTAAGGCATGTGAGACAGTGTACCCTCTCTTCAGCCGTCCCCTGGCACCTCGTCCGGCTCTTGGACGACCTCCACCCATCCTCGTCGCGACTTCGCAGCCGTCGACCGGCCGTTCGCTGCATGTATCGACCTTCCTTGGTGCACGCACGGGGAACCAATTGGCGTGATACGAGTGGCGCGTAAACTCTTTCTCGTCGGTCGTCGAGCCCTGCCTGCATCCGGTAAATGAACGTGCATGGTCAGGCAAAAGCCCTCGAGGCGATAGAAACAGGGGTTTCCCCCGCAAATCAAATGAACCATCCCTCCCAGCTCGCCAAACGGGACATATCTCCGCCGGCGGCCCTCCCCCATAAAGCCAAAAAACGATGCCATGTAACCTCATAACAGGATTGACGCTTTTGAATATGTCACTCGGCCGTGTCGAATCCCGCCTCATACGCAAGCGGACGGTAGTCAAACCCCTGCATCATCTCCTCCGGCCATCTTCCCGTGTTGACAAGACACCAGTGTCGCATCAAGAACGGGGAACATGTGAAGATGATGTCCAAATGAGCTGATATCACCCCGCGCCTAACGAGGCTTCCCCGGATCTATCTGAGTGCTCACATTTTGTGCTCTTCTATAGCATCTATGGTCGATGTGTAATATGATTCGGCAGGAAACGTAATAGCCTATATCCCATGTGTATCCTTGGCTTGTCGATATAAGGGTGCGTGATTCCCGGCCTGCTTGAGCATACGTTGAAAGATGATCAAGTCCACGAATCTTCAAGCAAAGTCGTGATCCTTCCAAGGTCCTGTGCAAACGATTACACGAGACATACTCCTGCAGCATACCCAGCATACCCTACTTCCATACAGTCACCATGCAATCCCTCACCCTTCTTGCCACCCTCCTCGCCGCCACAGTCACCGCCACCCCCGTCGAGCCGCGGCAAGCGGCCCCCGCCGCCAAGTGCGCCGACTGGGGCACCGGGTTCGGCGGCTCGTTGCTGCTGGGCCCCACCGACGCCAACGCCAGCCGCTGCTGCATCTACGGCGAGTCCATCGAGCTGTGCTGCCGCAACGACCCGGCCCTGGCCACAGACCCCTACTGGAAGAACGCGCTCGAGTGCAGCCACCCGTCCTGGGCCAGTGCCGACGCCTTCGGCAGCCTCTACTCGTGTAACATCACGCCTGGGCGTATCTGCGAGGAGGGGTGCGCCGGGGTGCCTTGGCTGTATGACACGCCCAAGCCTTGCTCCAAGTAAAGCAAGTCAAGAAGAGTCCTGGGATTGGGGTGGCTTGCTGCGATCATCAAGTTGAGAGCACATACCAGGAGGCGAGGCTAAGGCCATAATGGCTTGATATTGTTGAGCTAGCGAATGGCTGCCCAGGTGCCAGGGAGTTGTTTACATATGGAGAAGTAAGGGAACTAAAATAGTGTACATGACAAAATAAGGGAAAACACCAATAACCTTGTACCGTTTCTCCGTCATCTCTAATATATATTACGTGCCATGAACAACTGACTAATAATTAATATCCCCCATTTGTCTCTTCTATCAGCCATGAGTCTATCGCTCCGTCATATATCAGACTCCCAATGCCTTTTTCCGCACGCTGACTCTCAAAATACATGATGGGGAGATCGTTTGGGCGTTGACTTGATAAGTTACCATAGAATCATTCAAAATCTACCCGTGGGCAGGTTGCTTGACTCGATAAAGGTTTTATAAGAATCATGTCGACAAGCCTCCTACGCAATGACGGTCGAATGTCCCAGCTCAGGCTCCTCTCTTTCAGAAGTTCCGACGGATACTTCGAACTCTTGATTCCTCAGGATACCGTTCTGTGATTGGATCAGAGAATTGTGGCTCCCGTTGGGATGAGAATGGTCTTGTCGTGGGGGGCTGGGTCCTTTGGAGCCTTTGGGCTTGAGCATCAGGTTGGACAGGGGAATGTAGTTCCTGGATTCTGATTTTGAAGACGAAGATCGCTCGCTCAGTTTCTGTCGGAGACTGGAGATGCCCACAGCGGTGCGCTTAATGAGGGGTGCTAGAGTGGGTAGGCAGGCTGCAGTTATCCCAAGCCAAAGCTCCAGGTGGCTCTGTAAGACGAGAGTATACATTGCATGGCCTGTGTCCGGGCTGGATGAGGGTACTATGGTGGTATACATGCGCCAGCACAGAATCCCTATAACCCTAGATCAGACGTGTTAGCAGACAACAAGTATATACCAGGTTCACACACAAGACCACAACGCTTACATAAACCCTAGAGTGAACATGAAAGTGACCCCTATTTTCTTAGTGGTAGGCATGTGAAGAGTCCAAATGGTACGGAGCGGAAGAAGCACCACTGCCGAGTCGAGAAACAGGTTGGCGCTCACAGAGGCGATTTCCTGGATAATTATCACCCTGCAGTTGGTTTGTGACAAAATGGGGTCCCATGCTGCGTCCACAGGGGAACATCTGGTCATGAACAACGTGATGAACACTATGGCGTATAGGACGACGATTGTCATGAAGAACCAAACCGTCCTCCGCATAGCCACGTTGTGGCGAAAGAGTTCCAAGTACAAGTAGAGTAGGGCGAATTTGCAAGAACAAGTCGAGATTGTCCATGTCCACGTCGAAGATAGTACAAGCTGGGCCAAAAGTTTAGTCCATGATTCCCGTGAATTGTATTAAAGGTTCAATCCTTGCCTTCATTTGTACAGTAGTTTGTGGCCATGGTATAGTCTCCAAGGGGGCTCCCAGATTGCTGTTCACTGCTAAGTATGCGAGACGGAAACTGTCAGCAAGCCAAGCGCCAACGAAAGAGGCGGAAGAAGAGCCCCGCGATGTCAAAAGACAGGAAAGGCCACGATTACCCCATAGTGTACAGCCTTCTATTGCGAAGAGGGAGGCGACGGAGAGCAGGATGGCACCATCATCGAGGCGGAAACTTCTCCGGCTTATTTTCAAGATGACGTAGAAGCGCAAGGCTAAGATAACGAGGATAACCAGCGTGAAGACGGCTATCCAGATAGCTATGGCTCGGCCCCTTGGATGGACGTGAGAAGCCATGACGAACGTCCAGGACTCATCGCATGGGACGCTCAGAGGCGAATGAATGATAACCAGACCAAGTGTGGTGTTCAGTCATATACCTCAAGAGCACCGACGACATGATGGTCTCGCTCCAACTTGCCAATAAAGCCCACATCTGCGTGATGATAATAACAATGCTGACACCAACGCCGAACAGGCTCTGAAAAGGCCTTGCTTAGAGGGAGGGGTGCAGGTAACACCAACCCTGCACCCGAGATACGGAAGACAAGTAGCCAGTAGCAAGTAGCAAGTAGCCTGGTACTGTCGATTGATGTTGCACGAAATTTCAATTAATTAAAACTGGTTTGATTGGGCTCGTTCGTGAGATATATGTACGTACATATGACATGGCTGCTTACCGCTTTTTCTTGATCTTTACCAACAGAAAGGCCCAACATCCAGCTGATCCGAGACATGCCATCAGGTACTTTTATAGAAGCATCGAATCGGGATCTGGGAAATCCGGGCGACGCAGCACCTCCACACTTCTTTCCCTCCACGTGCGGTTTCTTGTCTGGGACTGAACCCTCCTTTCGGATTACGCCCTTCGGATTGTCATGCACCTCTAAGGGCAGATCAGACGTCGTTGGCCCAGTTTCCCCTCCCTCATCAATACGCACCAGTACATCCCGCTCAAAGCCCTTGAGTGACCATGTCAATCCGCAATGTTATTGCCTGGTCTTCGGTTCTCGTCGCCATCGTGGCCTTGTTGACACGCGACCGCTTTGCTCCAGCGTCTGCGGCCTGCCGCACCATACCCAGTGACGCATCGTGGCCAGACAGCGCAGCGTGGGCCAGGCTGAACGACACGGTCGGTGGTAAGCTCATCAAGACGGTTCCCATCGCGGCCCCTTGCCACAAGACACTAGCTGGTGAGCCCAACAATCTGTTCAACGAGCAGCAATGTGCGGAGCTGCGGGACACCTGGTTCTTCCCCGAAACACACCTGCCCAACCCTTCAAGTCCTATGTCCTACTTCTTCACCAATGACTCCTGCAATCCATTCCTGGATTATGAGACTCCGTGCACCCTTGGCACGGATTCCGTGTACGTGATCAATGCCACGGCCATCGCGCACATCCAGGAGGGCATTCGCTTTGCCACTAATAACAATATTCGTCTAATCATCCGCAATACTGGACATGACTATCTGGGAAAGTCAACTGGGGCGCACTCTCTCGCCATTTGGACACATAATATGAAGTCCATCGAGCTCCTGAAGCAATACTCGAGCCACGGTTACAATGGGCCTGCTATCAAGATGGGCGCTGGAGTCGAGGCGGTCGAGGCATATACCTTCTCCGCATCTCAGGGCCTGGTGGTCGTCGGTGGGAACTGCCCGACAGTAGCTCTCGCGGGCGGCTTCATTCAGGGTGGTGGCCACGGGCCTCTGGTATCCAAGTTTGGCATGGCTGCCGATCAGGTGCTCGAATGGGAGGTGATATCACCCACTGGCGAGCACATCACTGCCTCGTGTACACAGCACTCCGACCTGTTCTGGGCTCTTCGGGGCGGCGGCGGCGGCACTTTCGGGATCGTGGTTTCCGTTACCGTCAAGGCCTTCCCAGATATGCAGACATCTACGGCCTCCATGACTGTGTTAAATGACGGAACCAACACAGATAAGCTGTACTCTGCGATTGGGGGATTTATCCAGAATGCCTTACCCGGTCTTGTCGATTCTGGCGCTTTCGTCTCCTGGATAGTAGCGCCGTTCGGCTTCATGATCACGCCAGCAGTCGCACCAGGTCTTACGTCGGTCCAGCTCGACCGGCTCCTTCAGCCCATGGTTGATATCCTCAAGGCCGCTGGGCTCACCTACCAGTACTCCTCGGCCCAGCATGCGACCTTTCTAGAGAGCTATCAGTTTTATCAACAGGACGCGAGCTGGAACGTCTCCGACTACAACTTGGGGGGACGGCTCATCCCGCGCGACATCGCACTCAACGACACCGCGGCGTTGGTAGACGCTATTAGGTACATAAGTACGAGGGCACTCATGTCCGGCGTCAGTTACAACGTCGCGCACGGCGTGCGCTCCCCGGATGATGTGGCGGTAAATGCCTACCTGCGCAAGACGCTCGTAGGAATTGCTCTAGGGACCCCAATCAACTATACAGACTGGGGGGCCACCCTTACAGGGCAAGATCAGATTACCCACGACCTGCTCCCCACGCTGGAGAGGCTGACGCCGAATGGTGCCGCCTATCTGAACGAGGCGGACTTCCAGCAACCTGATTTCCAGAGGACACTGTATGGAGATCACTACCAAAGGCTACTAGGCGTGAAGCACGAATATGATCCGGCTGGTATCATGTACGCCAAGACGGCCGTGGGCAGTGAGGAGTGGGCAGAGAGAAGCGATGGGAGATTATGTAGAGTGAAGTAGAACATCAAGCCGGAATGCGTCGGTTTCAACGTGGTAGCGACATGGCCAGTGTGGGCGGATTTGTTAGAGGTGCACAAGCCGATTCGTCCTGATCATTATAGGTACTTGGGACTCGGTTGAAGTTGCAAATGGACAGAGATCAAAAGAGCCTTGAGTCTGACGTTGTCTCGAGTGATATTGGCTGACCGTGCAATATCTGAGGGCCCTTGGCCGTGTAACCGTGAAGACTTCATCTGCAATGCTCATTTGTTCAAGTGGCAAAAGGGCGAGGCAGTAAGTGCATCAAACGCCGAACACTCCCGCTGTTAATGGCTTGCTTGGCTGTTTCGGCTAGCATTTGTAGTCAGTCATCCTCAAAGGACCGATTGGCGTCTTCGTTACGGCACCGAGAGGGAGGGGAGGGGGGTATGCTTGCATATGTAGGTGTTATATTGAGTGCCCCAAGCGCGTCGCCTAAAATTGAAGTTGCAATTACACAACGGGGGATCACCCTATCGAGCCTATCGTGCATATTCCGTGAGTGTAACTCTGCATGGGGGTGTAATATTTTAGGTCGAGTCCATCCACATGAAATGGTTCCATGTAACATATTACTAGTGGTAGGTTACGGAAGTAGGTACCGACACTGAACTCTCCCCCACGCCGAGCTTACCTACTAGCTCCACCTCTGGCCATCGAATTATAGACCTATAGATGTCGCTCAACCAACTATTCACAGGCACCTCTTGGCCAGCTTGGCGCTAGGCCATGGATGTAGTTTCGTAGAGCAATGGTGATACCAGCAATACCCCCGACAGGTTATAGGCATAAACAAACACTGTAACACCGCGAGGAGAGGCACCTCTTGTGCCCCCCTATATATATGTTCGTATATGGATGTCTTATTGTGGAGGATGACCTTCTCGCCCAAGGTCTTTTATTTTATCGGATCAAACTGGAGAAAGAATAATGTCACCTTACATTGCACTTGCTGCCATCGCAGGCGTCCTGGCCCATCAGGGGGTTTTCTCCCGCGGCGAGTGGCACCTGAAGACAAGGGAGATCATCGCTACGCACTTGCTACTGATGCTGGGGGCCCTTTGCGGCCTTCTTTTCACTCGCCCGCCCTGTACGCCTGTCCAAGCGGTTTCCCAACTGGCCAAGATGGCCGCCGCGTACCACGGAGCGCTTTTCGGGAGTATGGTCATCTACCGGCTCTTCTTCCACGCCACACGCTCGTTCCCAGGCCCGAAGCTGGCCGCTGTGACCAAGCTGTGGCACATTTTCCACATCATCCGCCGCTCCGACAACCACCTTTTCCTTGGGCGACTGTATGAAAAGTACGGTCCGCTTGTTCGCACAGGTAAGGGGCATGGCCACCTTGAGCATTTGATATATTATTACCTAAGCCAACCCCGACTGTACTCACACTTTCAAGGGCCCAATGAGATCACGATTTTCCACCCACGCGCGTTTCAGTTGCTGGACGGGGCTAACAACGCCAACACGAAAGACGTATGGTACGACTTACTACGCCCGAGAGTTTCTGCAATCTTTATTCGCGATGCCAAAGACCACAAAGAGAGGCGGAAGACCTGGGTGCATGCGATGTCTTCCAAGGGTAAGACCAGTCCCAGATGACGGCATATTCCTATTGCTTACGCGCATGGTGATTTAAAGCTATGGATAGATTCAGTCCTCGCATCGTCGCACAGGTTCAATCCCTCCGCAGGTGTATCGATAGGTATGCAGGGGACCCCGTCGACGTGGGCGAGGTCATGGCGTGGTTCTCATTTGACGCCATGGGAGAGGCCGTGTTCGGCGAGGACTTTGGCCTGATGAACTCGCGGTCGATGCTGCCTGTCATTGGGCACAGGGATCGTGCTCTAGGCTTCCTGGGGGCGCTGGGGCAGGCAATCTGGATCCCCTGCATGGCGTTTTCCACGGTGCCCTTCCTCAGCATCATACAGGACTGGGTCCGGCTGCGTGCGTTTTGCGACGAGCGCATGGCCGCGCGGATCGATGTGAGTTTCCATATGACGGCTGGCGGCGGGTGGAACAGTTGGAAAAAAAACTAATGCTTGTCGCAGCGAGAGGGGACCAAGCCCAAGCCAGATTTGGCTGCGTGGTTTATCCGGGAACAGGAGGAGCTAAGTCGGACAATGAACGCAAAGTCTCAGGAGCTGTTGCTCAGTGGGACTGTTGTGTCTGCCGTCGTTGCCGGGAGGCGAGTGCCCATCCAATGTACCCCCCTTTCGCGAGTCGGAACTCGAAGGAAACTGACATTTCTCCTCAGCGACACGATCAAGGCCAGCCTGATTGCGTGCGCCTGGTTTCTGGCGAAATATCCCGCGCATGTGAGCCGGATCCAGCAGGAAATCGATGGCATGGATATCAGCAGTCCCGTCGCTCTTGCGCACCTGCCGCATCTAAACGGTTTCATTAATGAAGCCTTGCGCCTGGTGCCACCCCAGATGTCGGGAGGGTCTCGGATAACCGGCTCGAACGGTCTTCTGGTTGACGGAGTACTCATTCCTCCGTACACCATGGTTACCGCCCCCAAATATGTCATTCACCGATGTCAGTGTTACATGTCATGTCACATGTCTCTGGATGCCGCCAAAACTGACAGGAGTCTCGCAGTGGAATCGGGGTTCCAAAAGCCCAATGATTTCATCCCAGAGCGTTGGTATTCGCGACCAGAGCTCATTGTAGATCGGAATGCGTTTGCGCCTTTCTCCCTCGGTGAGTCTGAGTCTGGGCACGCACTGCCTGCTGCTGTGGCGCTGCGCCCATGCGAAGCGAAGTTGTGAAACCAAAACCGGGCGTCCGGCCAAGTACACAAGTAAGCTGATTAGCTAATTCTGTACGTACGTTACTCTAGGAAATCGAGAATGCACGGGCAAGGCTCTGGCTTATGCTGAGCTCCGGCTTGTCACGGCCATGCTTGTAAAGCACTTCCAGATTGCCTTTGCTCCAGGCTACGACCCGAGCAGGATGTGGGTGGAGATGAAGGACGAGGTGACGGCACAGCCTGGACCGGTTCTTTGCAGATTGACCCCGAGGTGAAGCAGGGGCATACATCCTCTGCACGGTCAACATGCATCTATCACAGATGGCGGGTGAGGCCAGTGAAGATGTGTCGCGGATGTACTCACGCGGTCAAATTAGAGATAGGCCACTGGTATCATTGCGAACGTATATTAATTGCACTTGGTCATGTTTGTCGTGTTACCTACCTAGTGAGTAAGCAAGGATAAGATTGATCTGTCGTATTGGAGCACCGAAGTCGTGGCCTGAGGCCTGAGGCTAGCCACCGAAATCCCAATGCATATGTTGTGTCACATTGACAATCGGCTATGGCACGACCGGCAAATGGGAAATCGCTACATCGTTGGCGATCCCCGCCTTACCGCCTGCACCCCCCTCCCTTTGTACCTGTACTATACCTATCAAAGTCAGGAAGCTTAGGTAGCTCGGGTACTAGATATTATAGACAGCTGCTGAAGAGAAGTAAGGGAGAGCGATCCACAAAACAAAGGGGGAGAGAGAGATGCTTGTGTCAGGCTGAAGACGAAGCTCCTTTTCTTGTTGATTTTCGTGGGGTTCCTAAGGGATAGCAAAGGTTACTACAAATCGGCTTCAGTAGAACCACAAGCCCCAGATATTCCGATTCCTCCGCGGCACAACACCATTCTGCCCCTCTATTCGACTTTTCCTCCTTCCTCCTTCCCCCTTCCTCCTTCATTGATCATTTGTCTTGGACTTACCCTATATCCAACGTCAGAGTCAGAGAATCATCGCGAGCCCATTCACCATGCAACCTCCTTACCCTTCGCTTACGCCCACGGTAGGAAGCCGCATCCTTGGTTCTAGTTCCTCGGTTCATTGACAGGCTATTCCTATATACCGAGCATCTTCCACCCAAGATCACGAACACCTGCTGACCATTGCATTGCCAGTGGCACAACGATGCCTACCCCGCCATCGCGTATACCAACGCCAAGGTCAGCCACCATGAAGAAACCGTGATAATCACGGGCGCAGTGAGTACACACCTGTCTTTGATACTAGTGTAGTTTTGTTCCGTGCTGATCGAATGGACGCAATTGATTCATATTAGGGATCTGGACTGGGACGCGAGGCAGCCATCGCATACGCCAAAGCCGGCGCCAAGACATTGCTTTTGGTCGGTCGTACGGCCGCGACTCTGGACGAAACTGCGGCTGAAGTGGCCAACCACACCAAGGCCGTCCACCTCAAGACGCTGGCCGTGGACGTCACCGATGAGGCTGGCGTGAAGCTAATCGCCGATGCTGTTGACGGGGAGTGGAATGTTTTGATCCACGGTGCTGGCTTCATCAATACGCCTGCCCCCGTCATCGAGGCGGATATTGCCGACTACTGGAAGGCCTACGAGGTTTGTCCACTGCCCTGTTTCTTTTTCATCTCTACGACATCCGACGGCTCTTTGTCCCAGTCAAGCTTGAAGAGGGGCCCGCGACTGACGCCTCGGTGCAACCATGGCAGACCAACGTGAAGAGCACCGTCATCTTGGCCAAGTACCTGTTCCCCAAAGCCGCCAAGGGGTCGAGCGTCGTGACCGTGCCCAGCGGCTCCGTCGCCTTCCCCGCCGGCGTCACGGTCGGGCTGTCGGGCTACCAGGCCTCCAAGGTCGCGTTGATCAAGACGGTCGAGTACCTCGCCGCCGAGAACCCCGACCTCAACGTGACTGCCGTTGCGCCTGGCATGGTCGACACCGCCATCTTTCGGGGATCGGGGGCCACTCCGGACCACCCCATGGTCAACATGGATACTCGTAAGTCCTGATTCCTGCTGGATATCCACGAAACAAAAATGGAAGAGGCGCTAATACTATCGTTTAAATCCCAGCTCAACTCTTTGCTGGGTTTTGCCTCTGGGTCACCCGCCCCGAAGCCAAATTCCTCAGCGGCAGGATGGTATGGGCCAACTGGGATGTTGACGAGCTGAAGGCCAAGGAAGACAAGATTACGTCGGAGAACATGCTGACCTTTGTCTGGGGAGGCTGGCCGTTCGCGCAGTAAGGAAATTAGTGCAGCGGGCTTCCAAGCCTGCCAGCCTAGGTGGCACTTCGTGTCCAGTGAGACGAATCATTATCATTAGTCCGTCTGTCTATTTGGTTATGCGGAACATAATACATCGAGCTTCGGATCCAAAACCAACATAACAAGTGAGTTTATGCTAATAATCTGCACAATGATCAAATGCAGAAAGTCAAGAGTCGGTGCGGCATAGAAACATAGAGAGATGATGCCAGAATTCAGAACTACGAGCACAAACCGGGGGCATTTTTCCGTTGCGCCAGTATCCCATGCGTTGAACAGTATTCACCGCTTCAACAGAGCTTGGCAAGACTTGGAGCCGCGTAAGCATGTCAAGCCCCAGCCCCAAGTACGTGATCGGATTGTGACAGTGGTACATTTCTAGGCCTCACTTGTTACACGAAGTGTTCATGGAATTATGTCAATATACTGGCGTAATCTTGTACAACGCCTTGCGTGCTGCGCTCATCCCTGCATAGGCATAGGCACGTCTAGTCCATGGTGAGATTGTTGCTCTTGCCGCAACGGTGCCGAGGGCTTTCGCGTCTTGCTCGGCTTCTGCCTAAACCAGGATGACGAGAACTTCTTTACATTGATAGTCATGAGACGCCAACGTAGTATTATGTATTGCCTATAGCAGAAGGTTGTTAGTGAAAAGCATGTTACAGCAGCTGCTGTGATACAGTCGTATTGTAATTTCTTACACGGAAACCAACCGCCTTGTTATTACATGCCATATCTATGCATCGCCAGCATGTAGGACTATTTCAACACAAGGACAGAGTCTTTCAGCAGTTTGGGCAGGCATCGCGATATAAATTGTGACATCTAATCAGGAAGATTCCACCCTGAGGCAAGATAACCCTCTCACGCCACTAACGCCTGATGAATACCATGCTTCGCTTGCCCGGCCCTTCATCTACTGCTACCATCATGGTGGGCTCCCTGAAACGCCTCCTCAACCTGCTCTGGCTCATTACCCAGGACGACTTTGGGACCTTTGTGGGACCAAACACCGCGTTTGGCATGTTTAGCGCTCTAGCAGGCCCTGTCTTTGTTTCGCAGCCATCGCCTGCATGGGATGTGCTCCTTCGGCTACCCGCTGTTGTTCTCTTCAACTGGTCCAACCTGCTCATTTTCGACCTCGCCAACCAACGCCTCCCCATCTCTGCCCGTGAGGACGCCGCCAACAAGCCCTGGCGGCCGGTGCCCAGTGGGCTCCTCACCTCGGATCAGATGCGCCGGGCCTTGGTCGTCCTGTTGCCGCTTGTATTGCTGCTGAATCACGGCATCCTGGGCACCGGGCTAGAAACGGCGCTCCTCTTCGCCCTCACGTGGATGTACAACGATCTTGGCGGCGGCGACGATAGCTGGATGTTGCGCAACCTAATCATTGCGGTTGCATTCGGCTTGTACAACCTGGGGTCGGCCAGGGTCGCCAGCGGCGCCGAGCCCTCTGGGCTGACCGCCGATGCAGCCGTGTGGATCATCAACATAAGCGCCATCATCCTGACCACCATGCACGTCCAAGACCTAAAGGACCAGAAGGGGGATCGGCTGCGAGGACGCATGACGGCCCCCCACGCCCTGGGTGATGGATTGGCTCGTTGGACCATCGCGGTCCCGACCGGGGCCTGGTCCCTCTACTGCACGATATATTGGGGTGAGATTGCATTGGGTGCAGTCATCAACATTCTGGGCGTCTGGGTCATGTACCGCTGCTTATGGCTGCGCGGCTCTGCAGCTGATAGGGCGACTTGGCAGCTATGGGCCTGTTGGACGGCATGTCTCTATGCCTTGCCCTGCTCCTACTATCACACCACGGGTCTGCTTATTCATTGAAATGAACACCCACCTCGGGGATTGCTTCCCCTGATAATCGGTTGATGGGTGGTATGTGTGTAACACTTCGTGTAGTAATCCAACATTGTTCGGCGGGACTGACAAAGTCGTACACAAGCCATATTACAGCCAGGTTTTCTGGGATGCAAGGGGAGAGTTGCAACAGACCGATCTGTGGTGATTACGTGGCTGTTTTGAGTAAGAGCTGTCCAGGTGTGTCCAGGTATGTGGCTACATCGTATGGTGGTGTGCTTGGCATCCAGCTATAATGGCAGCTCTACCATCCAGCTGCTGGTTCTGAATCCAGCTTACAAATTGCCCATAGTGACAACATGTTCAGTATTTGTCGGGCATTCTTATGGGAAAGGATGGCTTCCCGGTATCCGACTAATCCAGTTTCTATCGCTTTCTTTATCCTCCTTCTAGGGGTAGCTGCTGGAAGTCAACAGCCGAGCTCCCCTGGCTTGATGCTGTCTTCCAATTCCAGTGACTGCAGATGCTTCCCCGGCGACCCGTGCTGGCCCGACAAGGAAGCCTGGCATGCGTTCAACAGCACCATTGGCGGACGGCTCGTGGCCACCGTGCCCCTGGGAGGGCCGTGCCACGGCGCCAATTACGACGAGCAAGCTTGCCAGACCCTGAAGGAGGTCTGGGAGCTTCCAGAAACCCATATCGAGTCATCCTCGTCGGTGATGGCACAGTTCTTCGCCGGGGATAGCTGCAACCCGTTCTTGCCCCGCAACGCGCCCTGCTGCGTCGGGGCGTACGTCTGGTACGCTGTCGACGCGCGGAGCGCCGCGCACTACCAGGCCGCCCTCCGCTTCGCTACCGCCCGTAACATCCGACTAGTTGTCCGTAGCACTGCGCACGACTGGTTGGGCAAGTCGACTGGTGCGGGCGCGCTCGCCATCTGGACGCACCACCTCAAAGGCGTGGATGTGCTGCCACGGTACGAGGGCGGGGATAGGGGCTTCACCGGGCCCGCGCTGCGGCTGGCCGCCGGCACGCAGATGTTCGAGGCCTACCAGGCCGCCCACGAGCACGGCCTCGTCGTCGTGGGCGGCACCGGCGCCACCGTCGGTCTGGCCGGCGGCTACGCCCAGGGCGGGGGGCACGGCTACCTTGCCTCGCGCTACGGGCTGGCGGCCGACCAGGTCCTGGAGTGGGAGGTCGTGACGGTCAACGGCCGGGTCGTGACGGCGTCGCCGTCCGAAAACGCCGACCTGCACTGGGCGCTGAGCGGAGGCGGGGGCGGGACGTTCGGCGTCGTCTTCTCGGTCACCGTCAAAGCGTACCCAGACCAGCCGACAGCCGCGGCCAACCTGAGCTGGACAAGTACGGGACTCACATAGAATGTCTTCTATGACGGCGTCGAGGCGTTTCTCGCGAGCCTTCCTGCCTGGCTTGACGCCGGCGGCACAAGCACATGGCTCAACTCGAACTCATCCTTTACGCTGGCCCCCGCCACGGCTCTCGGAATGTCCAAGAACGAAATCGACTCCTTTCACCAGCCCGTGTTGGACAGGCTGAGCCAGTTGAACATTTCGTACAGTAAGGTTGCGTTGATATAAGCAAGATGCAAAGAAAAGGTGACCCGGACTGACCAATCACTCTTACCTCGCAGCTTACTACTCCGCCGAGTTTCCAACATATCTAGACATGTACAACGCGATGAATCCACAGACGACAACGAGCACCTTCCAGATTGGAAGTCGTCTTATCCCACGACAGATACTCGCCCATGCGCCTGGAGACCTCGTGTCTGCGTTCCGAGGAATACTAGCCCACGGGACCTGGATTTCGGGGCTTGGCTTCAACGTTTCCCGGAAACCCGATGTTCCAAACTCGGTCAACTCAGCATTTAGGGATGCGTCGATTAGTGTGGTGATCGGAACGTAAGTAGCTCGGACTCAGCACTACAAGACACAAAGCGGTGATACAAGTTCTGCTGACCACCATGGCAGGCTATACGAGAACACAGATCGTGAACAGAACATTGCAAGCCAAAAGCTCATGACAGACGTGCTGGTCCCGAAGTTGTCGGCACTCGATCCCGGGATTAATTCTGCATAGCAAGTTTTATGCCCCGATCGTCGCGCTCATTGTGCCCCTATAGGAAGGAAAACTGACAAATGCAACATTAGCCTGAACGAGGGAGACCCCTGGGAGCCGCACTGGAAGGAAGTCTTCTACGGCGACAACTATGACCGTTTGTTACAAATCAAGACCCAGTTCGATTGTGATGGTGTACTGTACGCAAGGACGGCAGTGGGAAGCGAAAAGTGGACGGAGAGGAATGACGGGAGGTTGTGCCGGACATCATCAGGGTAATTGCTTTCTGGCCATGTGACACTGGTGTGGGCGTTGAGTTAGTTACTCCAGTATAGGACATCGCAGATATCTTGTCGCCCACCTTGGCCTTCAGGTCTATTACCTATGCTACTGGGCACACACGACTGCAGTAGAAACAAAGATGGATATGAACTACCTTGCCACCCGCCTCGATTCAACTATGACCTATGCTGCCAATATCAATTATGCAGAGATCATCACTGTGCAGTTAGGCGATGGCGAAGGGTATACTTGTCTCCATTATGATAGTACTCCAGCGGAAGCAAGTCTCCACTTCAATATAATCACATCGCCGCCGGGGATTTGAAGGCGAAGCTTCTCGCGTCTTACAGTGGCGCAACCTATTAACGGCAGACCACCTTCGATAATTAATGAGATGCCATTCCTGAGGCATCACCAGCAAGAACAAGAGAAAGTTTTTGAGATATGCCTTCTAATAACCCAAGAAAGCCGGGATCGAGTACCGTTCATTTCCACCTCTCGAGATTATCACTTCATGTGGCTGGCTGCAGCGCGGATCGAAAATCAAAACAGCAGCTGTATTCGATGATTACTGGAAACCCCCAAAATTTCATCACCTATGTAGCGTCAATCAGTCAGTCAGGGAGTTGAGCGCCATCGTGACTTTCTATAGCGCCTGATTCACTAATCTGACAGGAAAAACTTTACGCTTTATTGCTCCAGGTTCAATGCGAACTAATACAGAATTTGAAATGTGTCTTGCAGCATTTTATTTTCCAGACCTCGTGACAGACGAGCTAGCTAAGTCGGTCTGGCACGCGCACTCAGATGACGCCATTATACATCGCATCGTATAAAAGCAAGACGGACATTATTATTGACATCATTAGAGGCACTGAAGCTCACATTTGGGATTGCAATTTAGTGATATTTGTATAGCACCGAGAAAACTTGGCCAGTCCACAAATATCGAGGGCCAAATCATGATCAGCCACCGATCAAGGCAAGGTTTGGTGGATAAGCTACTTATGTAGCAGTAGATTACGTAGCTTGCCTGGTATCAGGGCACCGATAACGATGGGAACACCTCAAGATTCAGAATATATTTTAATTTAGCGTCCTTGCGCGAGTAGGATAAGTCAAACCCGGAACCAGTAGTCCGCTGTTGAGAAGTTCATGCACGGGTACAGGGTGCGAGCAGGGTGCGAGCAAACGTCGTCCATCGACACGGAGGGTTAATGCCAGCCCTAGAAAACGACATCATTATGGAGGCAGATAAGTGGATTGTACAGAGACGCACGCAATCCACGGTACGGCGTACAAGAATGGTTTGGACAGAGGGCGGTTTGGGGAGCATGAGGTATGCCCCACGGCTGAATATTGGCAGAGATTGTGGCGCATGTTGGGCACGACGCGTGGCAGCTGGAGGCCATTCGCAGCAAGAGGACAGTCACAAGAAAGAAGCTCATGTGGTGTTGTTCTGCCATGTGGCAATGACTCAATTCATCTCGGTCATAATGTGAGAAACCATGTCATAAACCCAGGACATGCAATCAAAAGCAATTCCGTAGTGACCCGTTTCCCTTTTTCATAACACCGAAATTCCAGCCAAACACCGTTCCCTTGACGCGACGCTTAAGCGACCTTGGCGGTCTGGGTGGTGGGAACGACCTTCTTGCCGTCCTTGTTGTATCGGACGCGAGGAGGGGGGGCACGGTTGCGGCGACCGACGCGAGATCGGACACTAGATTGGTAGACACATCAGTATGGGGGGGTTCATCCGGGGGAAGTTACCAGGAGAGAGACGGCGCTCGGTGATCGAGTCCACATGCAACCAAGGTTCATCTCAGTTGCATACGCGTTCGCCGAAGCAAAACGAGCGCAGTTGTTCCCTTGCGGGCACCCCTCTCCTGAGGGATCTTTATCAACATACCGGACAATCTTGCCGTGAATGGCGCAAGAGACACAGTACTGCAGCTTGAGGTACATCTTGGGGACGGTGTACTCGGCGAAGACGGAAGCATCCGAGATATCACGGATGGCAGCCGACTCGACCATGTTGCGGATAGTGAAGCGCTTGATGGCCTTATCCTTGGGCGTGCATCGCGAGCAGTTGCTGCAGCGGATGGGCTTGGTGTGGCCGCGGCCCTTCTTGTTGCGACCGCTGCAGAGGAGAAAAATACGTTAGTCGAGCGATTCTTTCATGGTGATGTGCAATTGGGCGGTGCCGGTCGAGTCTCGCATCGAGGTGACGGCGGTAGAGACGACGCGGCGAGGTAGGATCGGTGAGGCATACTTGTTCTTTCTCTTCTTGACCATTTTTGCGGTTGTCGATTCTTCGTAACTGGGAAAAACGAAGAGGAGAAACGGAGGATTGATGGAGTGCTGCTGGGAGTTTAAGGACCAGAGAATGCTCTTGGAGTTGTGGTGCTGATTGTCAAAATGCCACCCCACTGAAACTTGGGTGTGCTAGGTGGGCTGGGCGGGCTAGGGCCAATAGGAAGTCAGGACTTTACTGCGCAAATGGGCGCTTCAAGCAGTGGAGGGTTGGCCAAAACGGAAACCCTAGCACGTGACTGGTGGTGGGCGGGAGAAAAAAAAAGAGAAGGCCAGAAGCACTTTACGTTTTGATGGGGCAAGCAAAGCCTAGTCTGATCAGGCATGGTCTGTGCTCAGCCCACCACGAATTCTGGTCGTTGGAAAACCATCCCACCCTTTCAGCTTGGAACTTTTTCTTTCCTTCCGCGTGAACAACTTCATCTGTATAGTTGCTTAGGAAGACAATATCGCATATTGTCTAGGTACGTCACGCCCCTACACATGCCCATGCCTTTGCCTATTGATCGCGCATTGCTCTTGGGCTTTTTGCGATCAATAACTCTTAACCCACTGCCTTGCGCATCCTTGGGTCAGAAGAGATCCCAAATCCTCTGACTTGACGAAATTCTTGTCTTCCTTGGGCTTTCCCACCATCCACAAACACTGCGCGCAACCGCGTTGAAACCGCAAGTTCTAACATTTCTCTCAACCACACAGGCAGCCATCATGCAGATCTTCGTGAAGACCCTCACGGGCAAGACCATCACCCTCGAGGTGGAGTCTAGCGACACTATCGACAATGTCAAGTCCAAGATCCAGGACAAGGAGGGCATTCCTCCGGATCAACAGCGATTGATCTTCGCCGGCAAGCAGCTCGAGGATGGCCGCACTCTTTCGGACTACAACATCCAGAAGGAGTCTACCCTCCACTTGGTGCTCCGCCTGCGTGGTGGTGCCAAGAAGAGAAAGAAGAAGGTGTACACCACCCCCAAGAAGATCAAGCACAAGCGCAAGAAGCAGAAGCTGGCTGTGCTCAAGTACTACAAGGTCGATGGCGATGGCAAGATCGAGCGTCTCCGACGTGAATGCCCTGCCGAGACTGTAAGTTGCCACCATCCACCATTTGCCGCCCACAACATTCGCGACATTTTTACTAACTCGGTCAACAGTGCGGTGCCGGTATCTTCATGGCCGCCATGCAGGATCGCCAGTACTGTGGTCGCTGCCACCTGACCTACGTCTTCGACAAGCCTTAAATGGTCAACTCTCGAAGCTCAATCTACGCACGACAACGAGGGAGTTCGGATCGGAAATGGTAACAAGGTCATGGAAGGAATCTGATGTGGCATGGAATCACCAGAATATAGCTCCCAGCTGAATGCAAGGTCACGATCAATCAGTTACACTGCTGTCTTTTTTGCCCTTTCGTGTTGTGACATGTCCGTGAAATCCCGGTAGATGTTGGATATGATATGGTGCTTCCATTCAATGTTCTCAATTGCCTCCCAAATGGTCAGGATAGTGATAGTGGCTTTACCACTTGGCGCCACCAGCCACGCTAGACCAGGTGCTGCCGCGAGCTGCTAAGCCACAGTTCTAAAAAGACACCCCACCAAGACACCAGGCGAGTTATGAGGGGTCAACTGCCATCAACGTCATTCTTGTTGTCTTGGAGGGCCATTGAGACTCCAACGAAACTGCTCGCTTTGAGTCGCAGGTTGACTGGTTCGGGTCGAGACCTATGGCCAAAAACTCGTATCGAAGAGCGCAATGTTTTAGATGCCATCATGTAGACTCAGAAATCAAAACAGTAAGCAGCCGACAGCCAACATTGGGTGATTCAACCCAGCGGAAGCCGCTTTTGCCGGGAAGCGCTGAGGTTGCCAGGTTGCCACGCAGCAAGGCAAATCCCAGTCCAAGCCACGCTCGCCAACCTGCATCAACGACCTGTCATTGCCCAATGCTTTTGGGAGGCCGCGCATGTCCACTTCATATTTCATGCAAGGAACCTGGGAAACATAAAAAACCAATATAAACCAGCCTGCATCTCACTCACTCAGACAGTACTTCATAAATGCCATTGCCTAGACTTCGCTTGCTCACTTTTACTTCGGTAACCATCCTCTTTGTTGCCGTAGTCTTCACCATCCTCAACCCCACCTACTGGAACGGTCTCACGACTCAGCTCCGGTCCAGTTCAGCATTTGACGTCTTCACCAATCTCTTTTCTTCTAAATCTCCGTCGTCGGATACCTTATTTTCATCCTCATCAACACACAACATCATGGGAGGCGGACCTGAGCCCGGCTACCGGTCGGTGGCCTACTTTGTCAACTGGGCCATCTACGGCCGCAAGCACCGGCCCCAGGACCTGCCCGCCGAGAAGCTGACCCACATCCTCTACGCCTTCGCCAATGTCCGGTCGGACACAGGCGAGGTCCATCTGACAGACACCTGGGCCGACACGGACATCCACTGGGAGGGCGACAGTTGGAACGACGTCGGGCTCAACCTGTACGGCTGCATGAAGCAGCTGAACCTGCTCAAGCGCCGCAACCGTAGCCTTAAAGTTCTGCTCAGCGTCGGCGGCTGGACCTACAGCTCCAACTTCAAGCAACCGGCCTCAACTCCGCAGGGCCGCGCCACTTTCGCCAACAGCTGCGTCGACCTCATTAAGAATCTCGGCTTCGACGGCATCGACATCGACTGGGAGTACCCACAGAACTCCCAGGAGGCCGCCGATTTGGTTGCGCTGCTGCAAGCTGTGCGCGACGCCATGGACGCCTACTCGCGCACCCTGCCGCAACCTTACCACTTCGAGCTGACGGTCGCGTGTCCCGCCGGCGCCCAGAACTACGAGAAGATGGACCTGCCGGGCATGGACCGCCTGCTCGACTTCTGGAACCTCATGGCCTACGACTACGCGGGCTCCTGGGACTCCCTCGCCGGCCACCAGGCCAACATCTACCCACACCCCACCCACCCGCAGCGCACGCCCTTCAGCACGGCGGCCGCCCTCGACTACTACACGCGCCGCGGCGTGCACCCGTCCAAGATCGTGCTGGGCATGCCCCTGTACGGCCGCGCCTTCCAGAACACCGACGGCCCCGGCACGCCCTTCAACGGCGTCGGCGAGGGCACCTGGGAGAACGGCGTGTTCGACTTCAAGAAGCTGCCGCTCGAGGGGGCTCGGGAGCACTTCGACCACGAGGCCGGCGCCACGTTCTGTTACCACCCCGGAACCCGCACTATGGTGTCGTACGACAACGTCGACATGGCGCGCCGCAAGGCGGCCTACATCCGGACCCACCATCTTGGCGGTGCCATGTGGTGGGAGAGCAGCGCCGACAAGGACGAGGCCTCGGGCCAGAGCTTGATTGCGAATGTGGTGCAGGGCGTCGGTGGGGTCACGGCGCTGGATAAGCGGCCAAACTGCATTACGCAGCCGCATACCAAGTACGAGAATCTGCGGGATGGGTTCCCGAATGATCCGAAGTAAGCCAGGCCTTCGCTACGAATGAAGTGCGATATAGCTTTGCCAGTGGATGAAGGACGCATCAAGAATAATGGGGGAGAACATGAACATACTGCCACGTCGGGAAGTTACAACAACACTGACGAACAAGAACATGGTTGGGGCAGGAAGGGCGGAAGAAAAGAGCGAAGAACTTCACTCAAGAAATACAGATTCGTCTGTCGCGAGAGATAGATCGAAATGATGAATATGACTATTTTCCTTTTTCAAACAGTATATATACGTCCCTGGATTCATTCTCATGGGTTCGTATTCCTGGTGTACCTTGATAGAGATTTGGCCCCAGAGTTCATTACTTGGGAATCATTCTTGGAATGGTATCAGAATCTTTCTTCCATCCATATATAACCAAGTATCGTGTTATGAATGAGATCAACAATGAGGACACCACAAATCAAGCCGTACTCGGAGAGCAAATGCCGTGCAAGTCAAACTTACCCAGGTTCCAGGAATTTAAGCACTCATCTGCCATAATGCTCAAAACCTGTCCGAACCCAGTACCTGCTCAAGGCACCAGGGAATAAGGGGGACACATTGAACTGTAGGTGAGGTGTCACATCGGTACTGGAACTTGTTTACTATATCTCTTCCTCTCACTCTAAGTTGCTTTACCTTGATTCCAATATGTATAGACGCAGTTACTACATGTATGTTTCTCAACGTCAATTCAACCAGGCTGGGCAAGCGAAAGAGACCAACAGAAGCTTCTTCTTGGCCACTCTATCGAGGTGACACCACATTACGGCACCAACAGGTGCAAATTAGAAAACCACGTTAATATGAAGAACAGGAAGAGTTCACCAGCTCTTCTACGCCTTCGTTATTTCCCCTTTTTGTTCTCTGCACGTGCTATATTTGTTTCTGTGGAAATTGCTTTTTGGTCTCTGACTGAAATCGCTGTTCGACGTATACATCACTATATAAATCGGATAAACCAGGCTAGCCTAACAAAACCGAACCACTTCTTGTCTACACTACTCATTGTTATGTCGGAAAAAGAAGTGATTATACCCCATGCCCCCCAAACCCAAGTTCGGTATATACATAGTTCAAGAGAGTGCAGCACCGGCAAGGGTGAGCAAAGTTCGTTTGTCCACTGCAAAGAAAGTCGTGCCTTCGCAAGATGCTATCAACTAGCTAGGTGAATCAGAATATACTAGATCTCAAGGGCATCGTCGACCCAGAAGCTGGAAAGAGGAAGGTAACCGAAGTAGACCCGCCAATCTGCCTGTTGACCAATCAGGGCTTATCGATAGATACTAGTCTTAACACCATTAGCATACAATATGAGATTCTTTTACTGGCCATTTCAACATCGAGTTCCTATTTGATCCCAAATCCGATGTGGTGTAGTGGCTAACATTACACGCTCTCATTGCAGATCCGTGTAGCCCGGGGTTCGATTCCCCGCATCGGAGATTTCTTTTCCTATTGGATTTTTTTACTTCTGGTCCCTATCCTAATTCCCAGTCTTTTTACAGATATCTGCACTTGGAACAGTCGTCTCATGCAATTCTGTTTTCTTTTCTTTCTTTCTTGCATTACCAGTAAAGCCGAACCCCCTCCCCTCTCTCAGGAAAGAAAGTGGGCAGAGTAGTCAGCCTTCTAGAAAGCCAGGGTTTCCCGATTTTAACCCCAGCCTGATTGTGTTCCCGTCATATGAGATTGATCACAAACATTCTCTCTTTTGAACCGGTCGGCACTTGGTGAGCTTCTGCAGACACATAACCAACGCATTGCTAGTCTAGATCGACCTTGCAGAGGCAGACCTACATGCGATCCAGCGAGGACTCCGGCCTCTTCCGTGAAGCAAGCATATTACTCCTGGCCTCGAGACGCAGAACCCCATGAGCTTTCTCAAGTATTGAGCACAATCGACCTCGCGTCATACTCGGACGAACTCAAGCCATTGCATGCTCAGGGACGATTGTGGGCTAGGCAATCTATATCACGCTGGTAAAGTATAGGCACGTCCTGCATGCCAGAGAAGCGCAAAACTTGCCCGGCAACGACTGACTACAATTAATAATACTAAAGACCTTTTCTGATATCGGCTGCCGGAGGATGTGCATTATCCCCCGCTCAGATACGCATCCAATTTCGTCGAAACTCTGGGTATATGCGATTCACCTTCCAGTTCCTTAAAAGCAGCACATTTTTAACGCCGATTCATTGTCCGTACATTGTTCAGACACACCCAGGACCCAGTCCCTATTCCGAGAACTTCTTAACAAGCCCCCTACGGCGGCAACATCGGGTAAGGAGCCGTCATGGCGAGATGACCAGCAAAGAAGAGGTCATCCATGTCGTCATCGAACTCATCAAAGTCCAGGTCGTAAAAGTCAATGTCATCATCGTACTCCAGGAAGTCATCTATCAAAAGCCAAGTCAGCGTCGTTGTATCAAAATAGTGGTATGGAGAGAGGAGGGAGGGGGGGGGGGGGCCCAAAAGGCGGGGCGCAAAAGGGGNCCCCCCCCCCCCCCTCCCCCCACACCCCCCCCCCCCCCCCCCCCCCCCCCCCCCCCCCCCCCCCCCCCCCCCCCCCCCCCCCCCCCCCCCCCCCCCCCCCCCCCCCCCCACTAAATGACAGGAGGAGAACTGTCTTACCATCGTCATCTTCCTCATCGAAGAAGGCAGCATGCTCGTCGCCCTCTTCAGCCAGGGGCAAAACAAAGTGAAGCTCGGCGTTCTCGGCAAAGGCTCGAATCGCCTTCATGGTGTCGGGGCCGTGATGTCTCGCCAAGTTCAGTTTGTCGCTGGCGAAGGAGACGGTGGCGACGATTTGGCCTGTGTTCTGCTGCTCGGCACCCTTGATGAAGATGCTGTCGAGCCGGACGCCGGATCGACTAAGCTTCTGTAGGAAACTTGCCCACTTGTTGGGAGGAGGGTTCTGCCGGTTGTAGACTTCATCAGCGTCGTCCACCAGGAGGACCTTCTGCAGGCTCAGGCTTCTCAGCGTCCGCTTGAACTTGACAACAATGGCGAGCAACTCGTCATCGGTGATGGTCAGGGTGCCTAGCTCCAATTGGCGCAGACGTGGGAAAGCGACAGGCGGGGGTGGCGCCATGTCGGGGCTGCAGGTATACTGCGGAGGGGATGCGGGAGGCGGTGTGGCGAGCCACCCCAGGAAATGGTCGTGATGGTCGTCCGAGACGGGAGAGTCGAGGCTCAGACTGCGGATATTGGATGTGTGGGCCAAGAAGCATCTCAAGTGATAGGTGTATATCTCCTCAGACGGGTCATCCTCGGGAAGGATGCAGCGACGAGTGGTGTCAACTGCGATGTTATTATAGAGGTTAAGCTTGAGCACCTCGAGCCCCGAGAGAACGCGAATCAGGTCCTTTTCCAAGAACTTGGGGATGTTGAAGGCAAAGTCAATCAGGCCATCCTGGCTGAAGCTGAATTGCAACCACTTCGGGGCGATTTTGGACTTGGCAGCGGCAAACAGAAGCTTGTTAGCGCATCTGGAGCTGAAGTGAGCATGCTCGATGCCACTCTTGTGGCGAGAAGGAATGCATGTGTCGCGATAGATTGAAGTAGCGCCGTAGCTTGGGGCCAGGACTGGATTGCCTGGAAAGCGCACCGAATAGTATGAGTCGCATACACCGATGGCGTCGAGACTTAGATTCTCCAGAGCGGCAGTCAACAATTGCATATCATAACCACTGTTCAAGAGAGCCTCTTGGCTGGAACTCTCCGCGACGAACTTGCTGCGTCTAACAGCACCAGCGGAGCCGCGATGCAGGTTGGGATGAGCATGGAGGTGGGTGATGTGCTTCAGGCCATCAGAAGAGTACAGATCAGTGCCAATGAAGAGGATTTTGACAAAGGGACCTAGTCTCGAGTTGGAGATGTCGAGCAAGGTCTGCAGACTGTACTCGGTCAGCATGTGCTGCCTCTTACTGAAGTTGTCGCGGGCAAAGGTGATGTGCAGGGCATTCTCTATCTGCTTGCAGGCGAGCCGAAGGGCTCCACAGTCGGGCGTGTCCAAATAGGACGAGATGTTGAGCAGCAGCTCGAGAGGCAGTGCGAGCAGACAAGGAGCCATCTCGGCAGGATCCGACGGCTGAGAGCCGTTAGCGGGAGATGGTTGCCGTGGTTGAGGAAGTTGTGGTTGGGGAAGCGGCTCTTGATGACTGTCTCGGTTGGCGATGGTAGATGTACTAGATGGATTCCGAGACGTCTCCAGGGACATGATCTTGTGGGGAACTTGGGAAGGGGTGAAAAATAGCGAACAAGTTCCAGGTTGTATGGAATCAGGCAGGACGTCCAAATAGACTTTTGTCAAAGATGGAGACTAGCGGTAGAAGGTGGCACGCTGGAGACGCTGGAGACGCTGCAGTGGCTGCTGGATCGGCTGCTGGATCGGCGAGGGATTGTCAACTAAAAGTTGAGACGGGGGGGGGGGGGGGGGGGTGGTGGGGGGTGCCCCCCACAGTGCGCGCCCTGGG
>QUSE01000043.1:0-37142 GCA_006508115.1 Apiospora malaysiana
ACACGCCTAATGTATGGCGTTGGGGAGAAGAAACAAGATGAAAGCAAAACATTCCAAGGAACATCGAGGAAATCGGATCGTGAATATTAGCGGGCGGCCCCCCGGCCGCCCCCCTAGCGCCAACCCCGACGCCACATGGCTGATGCTGTCATTGTCATTGGTTCCCGGTTTCCCGTCAAAATATCCGTACATGTTCGTCAGCCCCAATTTCTCACTTATTACTTTGGCTTTCTTGACCTTAACCTTGTTGGCTGGCACTTCACCCCTTCCTCCCACTCTCTTTTTCTCCTCTTTGCTTTACTGATTCTCGGGTCAGTACGGAGTGATTTCCTGTCATTATCATGCGGTTTTTCGACACATACACCGTCGCTGGCGCGCTCGCTGTCTTGTCAGCGACGACGGCGAGCGCAAGCCCACCCCAGCAGGTCATGGTCAAGCCCGATGCAACCTTGGCGGCCCAGCGCCCCAAGGAGACGGGCGTCGGCCACTTCAGCGAGTGGTCTCGCGAAAACAAGCGCCAATTCCTGATTGACTGGCAGAATGACAGGTCGTCGGAATGGACCATCGTGCAGGGCAACGAGGGCGGCGACCTCGACTCGATGACGTCGGCCCTGACCTGGGCCTACCATCTGTCCCACTCCACCCAGAACAGCTCCCACCCCATCAAGGCCATCGCCCTGCTGCAGACGCCCACCGACGCGTTGGACCTGCGTCCCGAGAACAAGCTGGCCCTCGACAACTCCAAGATGAGCTCGGGCCACTCGGATCTTCTCACCCTCGACGAACTGCCCGAGGATCCCGACACCTTGGCCGAGGCTATCAAGGGGATCGTCATTGTTGACCACCCTATACCGCTGAGGAAGTGGCGCAAGGCCCCCATCCTTAGCATATTCGATCACCACAAGGATAATGGTGCAGGCCAGGATGCCAAGCCCCGTGTCTTTGAGAAGGTGGCCAGCTGCACCACCTTGGTCGCCCGCCAGATGCTGGACGAGTTGGAGGCCCTTCCTGAGGAATACCACATGCCCCACGAGCTGCTAGAGCTGATCCTGTCCGCCATCGCCATTGACTCGGGAGGCCTCGACAGTGCTACCGAGGAAGACCGCAAGGTGGCCGACCGGGTCTTGAAGCGGAGCAACTGGCGCGAGTCCGACCTCTATGACAAAATGGGAGACCTGAGCAAGGAGCTCAAGTCGGCCAAGAAGGATCTGGACAATCTCGGCGTGCGCGACCTCCTGAGGCGAGACTGGAAGGGCGATCTGGTCGACACGCCGTCGCCGCGCACCCCCACCGTGAGCCTCGGGTTCTCGTCCATCCCCTACTCGATGGACCAGCAGATCAACAAGACCGAGTTCGGCGAGCTGTTCGACTGGTTTGCCGTCGAAGCCGCCTGGACCGCTCAGGTGGGCGCCGACATCAGCGTCGCGCTGAACAAGTACAAGACGCGCGACGACAAGGGCAAGAAGCAGAAGATCCGAGAGATCGTCTTGTGCGTACGCACCGATGTGCGCATCAACACGGCCCAGGCCGACTCGCTGTTTGAGACCGTGTCCAAGGCCATTGAGGCGGACGAGACACTAAAGGTCAAGCCGTGGTATCGGGCCAAGGAGCTGGGCACTCGGCAGATGGTCTGGACGCACGAACAGAGCGATGCGGGACGGAAGGTCATCCGGCCCATCGTCGAAGCTGCCGTCGAGGCATGGGACATGTAGAATTGTTTTAACAAGAAATCACTTCAGCCACACCAATTCCATCTTTTGAACTTGATAGAACACATGTGCCTTTGCTCATAAGCCCTTGTCCGGTGTTTGACGGGAGGAACTAATTCTGTGTATGATGCCTTTTCGCTCAAGTTCCATGACATGGGTTCTTGAGTACAACTGACACGGCCATAAGATGTGGTCGCTGCAGGCCGAGGCTTTACCCCTGTCAGTCGCTAATCCCGCTGCAAGCACTCGCTAGGTTGCAGCCCCCAAAAGGTCACCGGCCTCGAGCCTTGGATGACTCACCGCTGTGGGAGGGATCATTTTTAACCGCCTCTGTATAATTCCACCTGCAAGCTCCGGCCAAAACTTGTATAGTCACTTTGCTTATACAAGTAAGCAGTTCTGACGCAGACCGGCCAAGGGCACCACCACAACTGGGTTATCCACTGCTGCCCCGCAATCGCCGTGTCAGCATACTTGGCTATACGTCCAGCTCTCCATCCAGCCCTTCCTGGCCTTGCATTTCCCTCGATTCGATCATCAGATACTATCGATCAATACTGTACTATCAAGATGGCTTCAGCTACATTTGCGGACCTCAACACCGACATTCTTTATATGATAGCTGATGAACTTGCCCATATCCCCGGAGAAGAGTCGCCTTCCCTCCTGGCCATTCGATCACAGAAACGCCTTCTCAAGCTCGTCTACCTCAACAGAAACACTTACAGCTCCTTGCGGAACAGGCTCTATCGAAACATTCACGTCTCCACCACCCGATCTTTCGCTTTGCTGCTGAGGACACTGCTGACACGGAAGGACTTGCGAGGGCTGCCTTGTTCTATCATGTCGGTGCCCAGATGGGCCCCCAAAATCTCAGACATGGACGAGTCTCTCTGGGCCGAGATGACGCGCTTCGTGGATGATGACTGCCATCCCGGCACCAGCCTAGTACTAGATACCATTGCCAATAGTGCAAAGCATGACGGGCAAGGCCGCCGCGTGCCCGTTTCGAGCCTGTTCATGGCTGCCGTCTATCTCATGAGGAATCTCCAGTCGGTATCTGTCAGTCAGCCTCTGATCACGGGCATCGAAAGCGAATGGCTAGCGAACTTGGTGGCATCAATCCAGCAGCTCGATCCCACCTCTCAGCGCCTGCCCGTGTACCGCTTCGAACTCGTCATGAAACAGTCCGGCCCGCCCATCTCACTCGACTTTGCGGTTGACATGATTGGGGCAGTCGACAATCTAGTCTTTGATTTTGGCAAAAACGACAATTTCCTCGCCATGACGCTTCCAGTCACCTCACCCAATCAAGCCTGGTTCAAGCTGACGACACCACGTAAGGCGATAACACACTGGAAGTACATCTATACCATCTCGCGCCAGCTTCCCAACTTACTCCGGGCCTGTCCTGGGCTGAAAGAGCTCTGGCTGCGCCAACCGCTGTGGCCCAAAGAAATGGCACAAGGTCTGCAAAATTGCAAGGCGACACTCGAAACGTTCAGACTGGATTTCATAAGCGCAAGCTACCCCTACCCACTGCGCTGTCTGCCCCAGCTGCTCCGACTCGAGCATCTCACTGTCGACGCCGGTTTGCTGTGGCCGGAACTTCTGAGTGGGTATTGGACGGGCGGGAGTGACATGCCACTGGATACCGCCTTGCCGCCATCGCTGAGGAGTCTCCGAGTTGCCTATGGATGGGTGTCGGCGCCGTGGTTTGACGAGCGGGCGGCCCCATACGATGCCAAGATATCGGCGGATCTCGTGGGGTTCTTGGACGCTGTGCCGCAGCTGTTTCCTTGTTTCGAGGAGCTGGGGTACAGGCACAAGGGTCCCTCGGAGAACTGCAAGGGCTACCATGATGACGGTTCCAACCATATGGGGGATATTGCCGCGGCGTGTGACCGGAAAGGTATCCGGTTCAGCTCTAACTGGGACAGCTCGTCTTCTACGCCGCCAATGTTCGATCTTCATTCTTTCAACGACTAGCTCACCCGCTCTCAATGGCCAATCTTCTACGGAATACTGTGTGCCATCTTGATGCGCACATGTTCACGGGGGATGTCTTGCATAATGTCTACGGAAGCGTCTCTCCTCTCGTCACTCATGGCCAGAAGAGATCTACCAGATTGGATGTTCTGATTTGGTATTAGATTACTAATTAGGTTCAGATAGATTTCATAAGTCGGCGATCATCGTTTCTTCGTGCGTTCTCTTCTTTGCCCTTATCCTCCTGCTCGTCTTCCGCTACACAGACGCATGCACTCGCGATGCTGGGTACACCCTTTACAGGCGGACCATGTCGAAGTCGGGGGTAGCAATGTACTTCTGGACGATGGAGGTGACCTCGTCCTGCATCACGAGGTTGGAGTTGACGAGCAGGTAGGCGCCGGTGGTGTTGCTGTGGGGGCTGACGGCACTGGAGATGGTGAAGATGATGCCGGAGCCGAAGCGCAGCATGTCCCAGGTGCGGCCCGAGTTCTCGCACTTGCCGTCGCGCACCTCGGGCAGGGTGCCGTCGGGATTGCCGAGGACGTCGGCCGAGCAGTGGGCGCCCGGGGCCGTCTCCATGGTGCCGGGAGTGTAGACGTCGAAGGAGTAGCTGTTGGTGCGGGTGGTTAGGAACAGGAACATGCAGCCTCCATATATATGTGTGTGTGCATGTATATATTCGGCAGGTAGAAACTGCTAAGAGGGAAAAGACTTACTGGCACATGACGCTGTGGGGAGTGCAGGCAGCCGAGAAGCTGGACACGCGGAAAGGCGTGTACTCAACGGCGGCGGCCGAGACGGCGGCAGCGGCAGTGAGGGCGGTGGCGAAGAACTTCATCTTGACGGATTGGATTAGGACAGCGTTGAAGTGTCTGGTGTATGAAGTGGTTGGACCGTTGGGGAATTGATTTGAAGTCTTGCGGGATGAGTTTGATGGACTGGTGAATGAGAGTGAGAGTGAGAGTGAGAGTGAAGGAAGGAATCTCTCGTCCAAAGGGACGCTCCTCTGGCTCCTTATATAGGCTTAAGTGGTTTACAGCAACCACATTATCATCACAAGGTGTCGGCACGGCATATCTAAGCCGCTTCAATCAGGAACACCGTCATGGGTGGGGTTAACAACGGCGTGGAAGCGGGGACGGAAGCTGGGAGAATCTCGTATTCGATGGCCAATGGAGCGTCTTGGCCTCACGTGGTGGGAGGACATGGTACAATGGCTCAATCGCTCAATCGCCCATCCCGTGTATGCACACTGAACCGACGAGATGTCCTTGCCGAGAACTGATCCTGATCCCCCTCAGGCATGGACAGTTTTCAAGTATCAATCCTACAAATCGCATTGGGATAATTGGGTGTCTGATCAAATGCGTTTCCGGCAGCCAAGAATCAAAACAAGCGAACCAGATGTTTGTTTTCGCTATCTGATGGCCCAGATTTTTAAACCCCTGTTCGATATCCCTGCCCCCCTGGCGTCCTGGCCAGCATCCAGCGGGGAACAACCACCCCTGGACCTGGCTTGCCACCGATAAAATCGCACGCAGAGCCGGGGCGACCCGTGGTACTATTGGTAGATGCGATAGGGCAACATTGCTCGAGATCGTTCTGAGATCATGCGACAACGGTTTTCTATGGCGGGTAACTTCAAGGAGTGTTGGACACTCACCGCATTCGATATGGTGGCATTCGATATCATGGCGCCTAGTCAATGTGGCTCACGGCCCATCTTTGCTGGCTCTTCCACACTCAGGCCGTCCATGCGAAAATGGCACTGCGGTATCATTTGGCTGGCCAGTACGGACCTCGGGTATGGAAACCCTGTGCTTGCCCTTAGCCTCCTCAACTATACCTATAGGAGGATAATTTCCTCCAGCTGACCTGCCAATATCATCTCCGTCCATTTCTGTGTCATCAACTTCACGAGTCCATGATTAGAGTCGCTTCTGTGTACAGCTAACCCGGAGCCGACCCTTTGAAAGGCCTTCAGATCAGGATGTTGAGCTGCCGCATGTGTGGCTCGCTTGACTATGAGGCAAAGCGGCCCAGGAACACCGTGCCCAGCTGACATAGAACCGCACATGGGAATGAAACTAAGATCAGTCTCCCCTTCATCTTCATCTGCAGCCTCATTATGGTGAGGCTCTGCATCCCACTCAGCCGTAACAAAGAAGTCGGTTTGATCTTCGCAGAACAGAAAGGGTCCGCGTCCATCCGAAAAGGCGCCTATGGCGTGTGGCCGAAGCAGTAAGACCCGAAGACGTACCCAGCCCCCTAATACCTCTCCAAACGGGGTTTCAGGCGAGACGAGAGTTGTCTGGGCGTCTTCAACAACAATCAATTCACAGCCTAAATACGCGCGGCTTCGATATTCTATCTGGCCATCAGTAGCGGCCCATGACCAGGATGGGGCGCGGTAGGATTGTGGACGCGATCCTTGGGGGGCATGTCTACCGCGCATCCAACACAGGCCGTACAGCAGGTCTTCCTGCCATAGGCCAGCCAGATACGCAGAATCCTTGCCATTGGAACATCCCTCGACAGATTTAGCGGCGAGTCCTCCCAATGCTGGTAGCTTGTCACTCTCTTTAGTCAGTTTTCGAGCTGAAAACAATTCAACAAGAGAATACCAGGTGTCGCGTTCAATGGCCCATATCGGGGCGCTGTACAAGGATAGCGGGACAGGATTGCAACTGTCCTGGGTGATGACTGAACCTTGATGTTCCAATAGAATCTGTGACCGACCGAAATGGAGAGTGCGTTTTGAGAGAAAACGTTCCTGCAGCGCCCAGCCTCGAGTGGTCAAAGGTTCATCATCAAGATGGACACGCCGGGTCGAATCGCCGGCCTGATCGATAGGAACAGTGAAAGCCAAAATCTCCCCCGAGAGAAGCCCCTTTCGATAGGGAATGGGGACGTAGTCATAATGTTCTTGGTCACCCAGAAATCCTTCTATGCTGCAGCTTGCTCGGCTGGCTGCAATCGTGACCCATGAATTCGCATAAATGTCTTGCATTTTGGCCGATTCATGTGTCCAGTCCTGAAAATCATCCTGGAAGATACAGAGACTATCAATCCACAAAGATCGGGCACCAAGTTGATAAGTAAGCCAGATAGCATCCTGAAATGACTGGGGTAGTGATGACGTTTTGACCCCCCGTTTGAGCAGGCTGAGGCTGTCTTTGGTGAGTGTCATGGGTCGGACTGAGCCCCAACAATGGCTAAGGGCAACATACTTTGTTGTCCTACTGCTGTCGTTTACGAGGGACACGTTGGCACCGTCGTCCGTGATGTACAAGAGCCGGGTAGGTAGCTGACCGGAAGATGAAGAATACTCATCATTTTCATTCGCCTTTCCGAGCTGGCGCCTAAACATGTGAACCACGGACGGATCAGTGGGAGAAGTAGGGTACGTCCGGCAGCTTATTATATGGCTTAAAGCGCTACCTAGTGTTGGTATCAGCAGAGCTCCTGCAGAACCAGCCGAGCAAGACAAGGGGAATAGGTAAAGGGGAGACCTCTATATGGAGTCTTCGTTGTACTTGCCCTCGTCAACACTAAACCTTATACCACACAGTACATCTTGGGTCTTCGGTTGGTCACTGCTGATGGCAAGTATTTGGACCCCATCACCCGTTCGTGTCCCGCGTAACCAGAGCTGGCGGCCTGTTAAGTCGTAGCTGTAACCAACCTCTCTTGCCTTTCGCATACTCTCCAGTACTCTTTCCACAGCACCCATAGCAAGTCGGCAGAGGTCACAGAGCCTGGCGCTTGCCATCAAGTCTTCTAGCGTATCATGATATAGGATGGCATCAGTGATATCTACATCGCCCGGATAATAAAACAGGCCATGGCCTGACGGAAAGCCTTCATTGGGTGTAATATAAATGTTGGGATGAGACTATGAGATTTTGACAAAGTCGATGTTTTCGCATGTGGTGCAAAGAGGCATGATGAGATTTAGGATCTTCAGGCATGTAAAACTTGCGGACGCTGGTAGGTGTAAGAAAAGAGAGTCGCTGACTTGGTCGCATTTATGATGAGCTAGAAGAAGAAAACGGCCGTCAAGCATGTTTCCCCCATTTTCAATGGCACACTTCGTGTCAACGCTGACGTCAGACACATTTTCCGGTCTGTTGCACTCTATCATAATGCCTGCAGCCAAGTATTGTATTCTTTCTTGTTGGCCCAGCAGGCCACAGAGAACCGAGCCAATAAAACATAAACCGTGAAGCGCAGCCCCCGAGAAGTTGGTCACCTATTGTAGGAAAATATCATCCCCTTTCTTTTACAAGCAGGCGGAGAAAATGGCACGTGTCTACAATTTCACGGACAGCGGCTTTGACGTCTGCGAAAAACGAGAATACCTCGTGAGAGTCGATACACTCCAGACATCGAACCGACTCACTATGCGTTCGAGGAGCACGGAGAGCCTGAATTCCTGCACTGCAAAGTTGTACCAAAAAGCAAAAGGGGAAAAAAGAATGAGTTGAATGCGGCTTATGTGGATCGAACTAGAGTCTTGTTAGTGATAACCGACTCGAATGTTTGTTCCCGATTGTAAGCAATGGGTTGCTTACCACATGACCTCCAGATTATCTGATGAAGTTTGGATCTTCAGTCTGGCGCTCTCCCAACTGAGCTAAATCCGCTGGGATGGGTTTGTTGGTGACGAAAACCGCGCCCACGAGGGCTTATACCTATTCAGCCTGGGTAGGACCAACTTTGTCAGTTGGTGCGGCGATATGGCTCAGGGGTCGGGTACGAGAGGAAAGACGGAGAGGCATCGGTCCAAGTGGGTACCACGATGTTCAAACATGAAGCACAACTCTGGTAGAAGCGAAGACATGTGTTTTGGCTAAAGGGACGACGCCTGCTAATTGCTAAGGGTAGCCAGCCCTATGGCCTGTAGATGAGTAACATCACTTGTTAAGTTGACTGATCTATGAGCAAGTTCAAGGACTTCACTCAGAACTTGAAGCAGCACATGTCTCCAAACACTGCAATGAACTGGCTAAACCAAGGTGAAGCGAGTGACCATGTTGCCTTTCATTAGGTACCCTTGCCCAACCATATTGGATTGCCATCAAATCGGTATGTGGTTGTGGTTTGGCTGACAGTCGGGCTTCAAGTTTGGCTTAGAAAGGCCAGACGGGGGATGTATGGAATCAACCGGTAATACGGAACCTAGGATGCGTCCGATCAAGGTGGCCTGGAGATCGGGTCGATCTTTATTGCGGTAGAATCCGGCAGAGCCGAGATTGTTTGGCGAACAGCACCATAAGTGGCCCGTTTGTCAAGTCACATGATGGATGAACATGGCCAAACTTCAGTCCCATGTCGCAATTGAACATCTCGGACGAGTGTCACAGCTCCGGTGGTTGGGCGAGAGAGTTGTAATCATCCATCCGACTCTTGACCAGAGAGGGCCCGACAGGGGGCGACGACGCATCGGGACAAGATCCGCAGGAATAGACGAAGTGTGCTTGCTGAGAAGCATTCCAGCCCACCGCGAAGAACTGATCGTCAGGCGCATTCGCAGATCCCTGGAGTGCAGGATTGTTGAATCACTTGTCCCTTGCACCAGTCCAACGGGTTCAACAGTAAGCACTTGTCACCTCGAGGCGCAAGTGACCAAAACAGGTAGTTTGCTAACCTGGGTGCTGATTGCTTCTGGTCCCGTGGGGCGGTTTGCTCTCAAGGATCATGAAACTTCTTATATGCGGTAGGGATCTCGTACACAAGGTTCGTCTGGTAGTTGTTGCACAACGTGAGATGCCTCGTGGGTCGTGATTTGTCAAAGCTTATTTCGACAACACCTTGCTTGAATGGATACCTATAGTATTAACCTTGTCCGGCAGCTCAACTCATCAGAGGCTGTTTGTTGCTAACACAGGATTGAGAACATGATCACCATGGAAAGATCAAGTAGAAACAATGGCTTAATTGCATATTTATTGTTGTTTGGAGTATCGTACCCATCCATCCTTCAGGTAAAGGCGCATCAGGTCGGACTCTTGTAAACGTGGTTGACCCCAGAAATATCCAAATGATATAGCAAAAATGGAGGCCGGGGACATGCCGAGGTATATGGGCAGTCCGAGGCAGAAAAGTATAAAAAATAAGGACTATACAGTACAGAAGTGATAGTAAAAATACGGCGGGCAGCACAAGGTAGACCGCACAAGGTGTGTTGGTCACCGTTTCCCCGACAAGGGGGTCTGCCTGCCAGGCTTGAATTTGATCGTGAGACGTCGTAGCATACCCAAAACAAGCAGCATGTTTCAATAATAAGAAGTAATCGACATGAACAGCAATGACCCAACCGACCTGCCCGCTGAAGGGCCCTGGGGGTGGAAAAGATGTGTAAACCGGTCTAGTAGTTTTTCTTCCGACTTGCGCCCCGCCCTAACAATGTGTGATACAAGAAAAATCAAAACGGCTGGTAGGTAACCCTTTTCCTTTAGTCCGAGCGGCGGTTGCGGCGGTTGATGTGACGCGCCATGTGGTCGTGGACGTGCTCCTCGCGCTTGGCGGCACCTGTGGGCTCGGGGAGCACGGTGGTGTAGTCGGTGACGGTGACGACGTCCCAGACCGTCTTCATGTTGCCTTCGGCGCCTTCGGCGGGGCTCTTGTTGTCCACCACGGCGGGCTGAGTGGGCTGGGGAGCAGGAGCGGCCTGCTCTTGCTGGGCGACGGCCTGCTTGAAGGGCTTGTTGGCAGCAGGCGAGGGGCTGGGAGCGGAGGCGCCGTTGTTGGACTCATCAGGAGCGTTGACGGAAGCGACGCTGCCACCGTCAACACCACCCTTGCCCCAGCCAGTGATCTTGTTGTCGCCAGGAAGGGCGTGGAGACCCGAGGTCATGACGCGGCTGTTGGCAATGTTCTCCTCGACGGTGATGTGGCAGTCGTTGTCGGTGTTCAGGCCACCGGGGATGTTGGGGCACTTGTCCATGCCGATGTCGCCGGCGTTGCAGGTGTCGATGATGGTCTGGAGGGTGTTCTCGTCCCAGCCGGCCAAGAAGTCGCCGTGCGAGCTGTAACCGGTGGCATCACCGTTGGAGAAGACGAAGGGCTGGCTCTTGCCGTCGTGCGCCCACTCGTTGACGAAGAGGGGGGTGTTCCAGTAGACCTCGAAGAAGATGTGGGGGACGTGGATCCAGCCCTTGGGGCAGTTCTGCTTCCAGCCCTCCTGCGTGGGCCAGGCCATGTTGTTCTTGTAATCATTGAGACCGGCCTCGGGGTTGTAGCACGAGGGGAAGTGGATGTCCTGGCGGAGAGGGGAGGCGTAGCCGTCGCACTCGACCATGGGGAAACCGGCGCCGACACCCTTGTTGTTGGGGTCCTGCATACCGGCCTTGGTGCCGTCCGAGTTGGTCGGGTAGAGAGGCGCGTTGTTGTCCATACGCGGGCAGGTGAACTGAATGGGCTGGATGGGCTTTCCATCGTTGAGCAAGTTGGTGCCACCACCGAACTTGGGGGGGCTTCGCGTCGCGGCGTCGCCAATGACCATCTTCAATCCAGGGGGGAAAGCCACGACCTTGTCATCGGTGGGTTCGAAGCTGAGAGCTGTTAGCTTTGCGTTTTGATCCGGATCCGAGTCCAAACATGGGGCAACTTACAAGTAGTAGACGTTCATGTAGAAGAGAGGCACCTTGTACAGAGTGCCGTTGGTGGGAGACTGGAACCACAGAGTGGGGACCCAGTAGTTGCTCTTGTCGTTGGCGATCTTGGCGGATGTGCACTTGGACTTGAGCAGGTCGTCGTTGTTGACCGTCTTTCCGAAGCCGCTTCCTCCCATGATGCCGTGGTGATGCGGTGACAGCGTGCCGGGGTTGACGATGGGGTCGAGGCGGCCCTCGGTCATGAAACCATCTCCGTTGAAGCGGAGGACGGCAAAGGTGCGCTCGTTGGCGGCGGCGTAGGCACCCGAGGCCAGAGAGGCCGCCGAGGCGAGGGTGGAAAATCTCATCTTGACGGAGTTGTTGTTGTTGTATGCTGGGGTAACGTAGAGTTGTGGTGTCTGGAGTCGAAGGACTTGTTTCCTGAAAGAATGAATGTAATGCCGCGAGGTGATACCTGAGCACCTAAAAAGAGAGGATTGCTATTGTTGTATTGACTGGGATCGGAGTCGACAAGAGTCAAGTGACAAGTATTGTTGCTAGGTAGGTGGCCCTGGGTGAATGAATGGATGAATGACTACAAAGAGTATTCACTGAATGAACGACAGGACGGGCTCGGCCGACACAGCTTGGGAAGTGCTAAGACAAAGAGAGTGGACGGGGAAACAACACAAACAAACAGCTGGCAATGCAGATCGATGTGAGGCAAGAGACAAGGGAGGGCGAAAGGAGGGCTGGCAATGTCGAGAGAGAGAGACGCCGGGCTATTATAGAAACCTACTCAGACCTGGCGAACCCTCATCTGCCCAGTCTGCCCAGTCAGCGCTGCCCCCGGTCCACCCTCCCATCCAGTATCCAGTACAGAGTATCCATCCATCCATCCATCCACCCACCCTGCTAGCCTGCCCGGCGAGAACGAACTGGGACTCTCGACTCTGTGCCTGGGGCCCTTGGGTTCTGTTTGGGGGGGAGGGGGGGCTTACATTAGCCCAGCCTGTGGGTGTGCGCATCAATCCAATCAAGAGCGACTCTATGCCAGGTACGCCAGGTACGCCAGGTACGCCAGGTACGGCGCCACTGACGCTAGCGAGCGGGCGTCGATATGGGCGCGCAATCCAAGGAGACGATGCAGCACCTATCCCCCCCTGCCCTCCTTCGCATCGGCCTGCAGATGTGGGCGCAAGGGCCTGCGCGAGAGGCACGCTCGGAGGGTCGGGCTGAAAGGCTTGGCTTTGGTCGTCGCTCTCTGTCTGAAAGAAAAAGAGAAAAAAAAAGAGCCAGAGGCAAAAAACAGGCTAAGGACAGGTGCAGGGGTCAACCACCCTATAGGAATCAAGCAGAGACACCGTCACATGGACTAAAATAAACCCAGGTTTTAAGGCTCTCGTTCTCTCGTCTCTCGTACCCCATTTCGCACGCTAGCCAAGGGACAAATAAGGAGGAGTCGTCAGCTCTCCTGTCCAGAGCATCAGTCCGCCCTGGCAGTTGGAAAAGGCCAAGAGGCTTGACATCTGAATGAACGGTCGCTGGAGCCAACTTGGCAGAAGGGCAGAAGGGCAGAAGGGACCCCCTTGTTTGATGCAGAGAAGAAATGAAGAAGTAGGTAATGTAGTTGGAACAGCACATTTGAATGCCCTGATGCAAATAATTCTTACTCCAAACCAATCCCAATCAATCGCTGGAAGACGTGCCTTGCTTGCTACCCTAGTTCCTGTATGCACTTCATGATGTCCTGGGCACCCTCAGTCAGATTGGGGCTCTCTCTCTCTTTCTCTCCCTCTCTATAAAAAAAGGGAAAGTGAGAATTGATTCTAGATGGTCGAAGAATCCTTAGGGAAGTCCCCACCCTGAAAGGGAGAGATGCAGGGGCGGCGGGCAGTGAGTGACAGGGCTCCTCTGGCGGTGCGGCCCCCCAACGACCCCAACTAATCGCTGGTGCCGGAACAGAAACCGGTGTGCCAGTTCTTTTCGTAGGTACAGTACCACCAACCATGCTACAACTACTACTAGTCTTGATCAGAACTCACTGCTGTGTCGGTATTCTGTCAGTCAGGAAGCGCCAGCCAGGATCGGCTTCCTGTGGCTTGACTTGAGACGTTGAAGGGAAATAAGCAGGACGCACTTGTTCATCCCAAGTCAGGAAAACGCTGCCGGCCTGCCAAAATACGGTCGGCCATCACAAGCTGGAGGCTGCGCAAAAGAAGGAAAAACAATGCGGACAAGTCGACTGACTGACTGTCTTGGCCAGAAACACATCCTTTTCGCTTTAGCGCTTGGCTGTCCTGGCCGATGAACTGGGTGGCTGGCGACCAAGACGTGCGTGTATACGTGGACGTACGTGGTGGCAGCGTAATAGCGTAGCAGCGAAGCAGACTTGAATAGCATTCGCGCCGGCTGCTTGCTGTGCTTGCATATGATATGCACCCGGAATCTTACACAGACAGGTTTTTTCCGTCTTTCGTCGGGAGGTTCCAAGTCTGTTCATCTGCAGCATGCCGAGCATGCATGTGGTGGTGGATTAGGTGATTAGGGTGAGAACTACGGAGCAACTTGGATTATTATTAGTAGTAGTGCATGTGCTGACGAAGACTGGATGACTGCGCCCGCTTGAACAATTTCGTCCGACTTTGTTCTCAAGGGTCTCGACGGTAGGATCCCAGCTACGGCCCAGCAGAGAGAAGGATTGCCCTGATTCTGGAAATAATACGAACTATGCACTGTCGGCCCGTCTGGGGGAGAAGTCCCCGACTCTTCTACTCGTGTCCCCAAGTCCCCAAGTGATTTCGAGTTGCCGTAGCAGTTGGCCTGATGTGTGGGTGCCGGTACTCGTCACACTCGTGTCCCCGAGATTAATCATGAGCGCACGAGCCGTTCAACAACAAGGGGAGAGATTGATTCAATGCAGATCCAAGTCCAAGAACGAGTCCAAGAGCGCGCGAACAACCAACAACACACACGCACAGCACAACAAACAAGAAACGACTTGTCTCTCGTCCGTCTCCGAGGCAAGCAAGTAGTTAGTTAGTTATGTAGGAGGTCTTCATTCTTTGCTCTCATCATCATCCCATCAGTCTTCTCGTCAACTATGCACATACTCCGTACTTGTACAAATGGGACCAAGGATTCCCAGACTCACCTACCCTAATCTTCAACTTCATCTCATATCGCACTGGTCAGTTTGCCTCCTCTTTGGGACTGTCTGAACCCCTGCCAGAAGAAGCCCCGTCCGTCCGCCTGTCTACACCGCAGCCAGCCAGCACATCCGATCCCTCTCTTTCTTGGATCCAGGAACAGGAGCAAACAATAGCTCGATGGATCATGGAAGGGCCTCGTTCTTCGTTCGCTCTTCCGACCGAGGGAGGAACTGCCATCTTTTCGTCTTTTGGTAGAGTCGATGGCGTCCCCCCTGCACGTGAAACATCCTAAAATGGGGTGGGTGGCAGGGGGGTAAAGGAGCCGAAAGGGGGGCAGGCTAGGTTCGTTGGTTTGTTGATTAGTTGGTGCGTGGATCCTCCCGAACACCGCCCGTCGTTCACCAATCCCACAGCCCGTCAGCCTGCCTTTGCTTGGGGTCTTTTCTGCAAACCGGGACCTGGAACAACTGATTGGTTCCTCCAACCAAGATTACGGGTTCGGATTGCTTTTCTGCAGAAGGACGACTTGATGAGATCTCAGCCCCCCTAATCTCATCGACCAACAGAAGATCCTGAGATGGACCTGTATAGCGCAGCCCTCTCACGCTCTCTACGTGATTCCTCTAGATAATTGCTTGGATCTATCGATATCGGACGAGTCTCAAAGGTAGTATTTTGTAGTTGGTTGAATGAGACTTCGATAGCGCTTAGCTGATGGGTGAGCCAGCTTTCTGGCGCTCTCGATACCCGGCACTACTGGTGTACGTCGAACGCAGGCAAATACCTAGGTTACATAGGTCCGTCCGCCCCCTCGGTAGGTTTGGGTAGTGAGCGACCTACGCGAGTAAACCTCCGAGGCAGTACATACACAACAGCAACCTTCTCCCGGGTTGCTGTTGACAGCAGCAGCGAACAATGTATGTAAGTATGCGATCTACTCTGTACGCAATGTGTGTGTAATTAGCAAAAAACCACCAGCGATCTATTTGAGCCTCGTTCGAGTGATGAACAATGATCGGCTGGTGCCAAGCCCGGATCGTCGCTGTTTGTATGCTTATCTCCCGAGCAGCACTAAAATAAAAACGAGACAGCCAGACAGGCCAAAAGAAACCTAATAACGCTGGCTGCTGCCCTGTTGTTTCGCGCCTGCAGAGCCGGCGACCTAAATTTGTTTCGAGATCGGCCGACGGCTAGATTAAGAAGACGTCACTTAGTTCTATTCGCTTCCGAGAGCTCTCTCCCTCTCACACCCCCAAAAACACGCGCTTATGAGCATATCGTACGTTCTATAGGTCGCATCAATTGAGGGGTCTCGGTCATCTGCCCGTGCAGTTACCTGTACGGAGTACAGAGTAGTGGTGGTGCTGTTGCTATTTACGCGCGCGCGCTTCTTAGGAGGGCCAAGACTGAAAAGAGGTCTATATTTGGGTGAGGTGCAGATCTTCATCGATAACCAATGGTCCAATAGCTGGTGGTAAGCTACCATATCGATTGCATCACCACGCGCGCGAGAGAGAGAGAGAGCCTGTCACTGTCAGCTTCTGGCACCAGCTTGGCGAGCGGGCGCAAACCGAATTATCCAGTGCCGTGCCATGAGAGACCATCTCAAGCCTCCGTCCAAAGTATGCCATTCTTTTTCCGCTTCCGACTCGGTGTGCGGCAAGCAGAACCCGCCACGGAGTAAAAAACCTGCAGCGTGACGTGCTCCCATCACTCGTCGCACCATCCAGTCGCAACAGCAGCGCCAATCTGGATCCGACGAGCACGCCCACCTATGAACCTATTATAGCGGCAGGAAAACATGACGGCTTGCACTTTTACACCGCAACTCCACTGCCTCCCGGATACATGCTTCTTCGGACAACCGTTTCGACTGGTCGTTTTTCAGCCTTTGCTTTTGGGGGGAAGGGGGCTCCTGTCAACTGTCTAAATCCACTAACGCAAGGGCAGAGCGTCTCTACACCAGCCTACTGTCGCAAGCTTGCATAGGTGGCTTGTTAGGTTTTTTTTCCCCCTTTAGTTAGTTAGTCCTCACTACATACCCGGCCCAGCGGTGCCGGACAGCGGACGCATCCCGTTAAAAGGGGGTCTTCATTGGCTTAAACATGACAAAGACAAGGTCGCGACACAAAGAGGATAGATTTCTCACGCCGCTATGGGGTTTCCCGTCCCTGTGGGCTGCGTTCGTGTGGGAGGAGTCCCCCTAGCGAATCGGCGTCTATCCTATTTATCGCCAATGCGGTAAAGGCCAGCCCCTGGTTCGTGAAAGGTGCAACCTTCGTCGTAGCCACTGCCAGCCTATTTATTCTGCCTGGGGGGCGTCTGTCAAAGGTCCTGTCAACTTCAATCGCCGTGGTATGGTTTCTCAGCCGCCGCGGAGGCTATGGTTTGAACGAATCGATTCTTCATTGGTAGGCGCCTCCATCTTGGGCTTTTGAAGCTGCCAGTCGAGTTTCATGCTATTCGGGCGAAGTGCCATGGCGCGTAGACTCCCGTCATTCCCGGTCTGGCCCACGATGGGCCTTGAGTCGTCCCCAACCTGGATATCGGGCTTGTACGTATGGAAGGTCTCCGTGATGAGGGACACATGAAGTCCAAACTAGCAAGTGAGTGACTTGCGCAAGTCAGAGTGTCATCCATCTTGAATGCCAGTGGCAACAGACTATCCCAGTCGGGCTCCATAAGACCGAGCAGATGGATATGTATATAATCTATTCACGCTCAAGTGATATCATTTCCTTACTATCTCACATGAAGCTCGTCCACTTTCCGACCTGGTATAGCAACATTGCCTTGCGATCATTCCGTACGGCAGTCCCTGGTATTATCGCTCTGGTCTCTCTCTCTGTTTCAATCTGGGGGTATCGACTGGGGCCCGACCCGATAGGGCTCGGATCTAATAAATCTCTTCTGGTTGCAGCTGCTACAAGTCTCCCTCTCTCTCACTCAGCCTCTACTGATACCCAGCCCGTAGACAAATCCAGCTCCTTGCGCGAAATGAAGTGCCAATCCACATCGGGTGTGACGTCGGCCGGCGGCAGATCTTCATTGGGAGGTAAGTTGAGGTCATCCGGATCGATCCTGCCCGGAGTACCGGCCAATGTCGTGTTCTCACTTCACGAGGGCGACGTACGCGTTAGCTACACCAACAACCCGCAAAACGTACTCGATGCGTGCCTACTTACATTGAGATATCCCCACGGCCGGCGGTTCCGAAGATCAGGCGCTTCCAGGCTATTTGGCAACTCGCAATGACGCTGAGCGCATACCTTTGGAGCCCCCGACGTGTCAGTTTCAGGGGTTGGATGATCCAGGGCGGGGGCGGTATCCGGCTCACCTCTTGTTCATGAATTTCCCATCCAGCGCGAACTCGTTGGGGTCCTCTCCGTCCGGGATCTTGTAGATGCGGAAGAAGTCGCGGGTGGCGTCCAGCAGGCCCGGGAAGTAGTCCTCGACGTCGCCGATGTCGTTGACCTTGTCGGCGACGGGGTCGCGCAGGTCGATGGCGATGACCTTCCAGTCGGACTCGCCGCCGTCCAGCAGGCCGAGGATGCCGAGGACTTTGACCGTCTTGACCTCGCCCGTGGCGCCGACGGCGCGGCCGATGTCCAGCACGTCGAGCGGGTCGTTGTCGCCCGGCAGACCGGTGTCCGGGTGCACGTGGTGGGGGTCCTCCCAGGTCTGGGGGAAGGCGCCGTAGTTCCACAGGTAGCCCCGGTAGGGGAAGCAGTTGTTGGTGAAGCGGAGCTGACCGTCCTTGACGTTTTGGCCGATGGGGTTGATGCGCTCACCCCTCGTGATCTGTTATGCGACGAAGAAAAATAAGATGGTATAAGCTGATGCATCCTTTTTTTTATTAAGACAATTTGTCGCTTGCGCAAGTACTGTAACTGCAGCCAGAGCGTGCTGTCTATGCCTGTACGTGTGTGCTGCTCACCTCGAACTTCGCGTTGGTCCATCGCGGGATCTCGACAACCATGTTCAGCGACCCTTCGCCGTCATGCGCGCGGAGCGGGATGTCGTGGAAGGGCGAGATGGGCTGGCCATCGCGTTCGAACCAGATCCTATGGTCGGCGGTGAAGGGCTTGCCGGCTTTGCGCAACGTGTAGTTGCTCGCGTTGGACGCCGCCATGCTTTGCTGGGAGATAGAGTTGGCCGCTACGGATTGAAACGGACGGGCGGGCGGACGGGGAAAGGGGGGAATGGGCGAAATGGGATTCTACAGAGCTGAGCTCAGAAAAAGGGTCGAGTTCAAGTTTCCCGGGGCGAAGATCCGCAGCCAGGCGTTGCAAGGCGTTGCGATACGTGCGTGGCCCCAACTTGAAACGGCCTGCGGGGATTCGTCGTCGTGCATGAGTCGATCGCGGGGTATTTTCTGGTCAATCTCTACTATTTTGAACCAAGCCGCGACTGGCTGCGGGCTGCTGGGTGCTGGGCTGGCAACGAAATTGTCAACCTTCTTTCATTCACCTAACCTGCCAACCTTAGCTGCCCAACTGACGAGAGCGCGTTATTTTATCGCATGCACTGCCCCCCGGTTGAACACGTCAGTCGACTGATGAGGGACACCGCTTCTCTCTGCATGAGGGGTTTCGAGCTAGAGTTCATCAGAAGCCAAGATGTGAAGTATTCATGATGATCGTGGAGATCGTTGAGAGATACGCATTAGCAAAAGAACCATTGTTGATTTTCAGTATAATCTTTTCTAGAATCTCTTTAAATAGCACCTAGCCATGTGCCCATGACATCAATATGCCACACGATTGAAAACCCATGTCGGCCTTCTGGAGGGTCGTCTGAGGGCGCGGGTAGTTTAACCGTTAGTGCCCCCCACCAGCATCATGCTGGCTACTATAAATTGACATCCATTTGTTAGTCGAAAAGGGGCTTCCGCTAACCTGCCAACGTTGCAAGACTCATGTACAATACATGCGATTGGGAAAGGCCAATGATTCACTTGTTTTACTATCATCTTACTCTAGCCTTGAGTACTTAACTATACTACTACTTAAACGAACATGGGCAGTACAGATGCAAGCCGGGTAGAAAAGAAATTCCCCAGAAAACCCCAAGTGTACACGATGTCAACCGACCGTGAACCGCCAAGAATAGAGCGGACAGAATCTAGACTTTATATGACGCGGATTTGGAGATGTCAGTGTTTCCTTCTTTGTTCAGGTTTGTCGTGGTGGAGTAAACAGTCTCAACGATGCCCCGAGTAACCGGACGGGCTTTGTTGGATTTCCCATGCCCGTCCCTCCCGGTGTCTAGTTACTGCTAGGAAGGAGCTTGGGAGCATCTTTGTAAACTTGCGCCATGGCGGCTACAAAACTACGGCTTTCCGATCTTGGAGTTGGAGGTTGAGTTGTCCGACGGCTGACTTTGCCGCTTACTGGGCGACTCTTTCGCACTGCACCTTCGTGGGGCCGACGGCTGTGCGCCGACTGGTTCTCATGGCTGTTGCGGCCTGCCCCAGAGCGCTTGTTAACCCGGCTCGCTATCTCAGGGTATTGGGGGGTACACTGAATAGATACCATCTCTTCTTGTGGCCACTGAGCAATGGACTGGCTTGAGTTAGTGGGGCTTTGGACTGTACACTGCGCGCGGACAGCTCTTTCTAACCGCCGGGGAAAGGAGGTCTCCGTATCCTGCATCTCAACATCACAAGTCCTTGGTGCATTGACTTTTGCCAACATATCCACTGCTGAGGGCCGCTTGTCGGGGTCTGGCTCGCCCATGGATTTGAGGAGACTGCCGCCGTTCTCCTCCATTTCCACTAACTTTGTTTGAACCCAGATAAAGGTATTCTTATAAGGCTGCATGGCATTGGGCGGAAAGTATTCCATTCCTTCGACGTCGAGGATGGCTAGAATTGACACGCATAGAGAATAAACATCACTCTTATTGTTTGCAAGGCCTGTGTCTGGGAGCTCTTTGTCTCCTAGCTCAGGGGCCTGGTAGTGAACAGTCCTGCAGTACGTTGATGCGGGCTTCAGTGTATAGGTGGCAGCATGAAAGTTAGCCAGTTGGAAGGTGTGGTCTCCGACATATAGAATGTTATCAGGCGTAACGTCTCGATGAATGATATTCTCACCGGCAAGATAGGCGAGGGCAGAAAGTATATCTTTTGCAACCTTGTAGCAGATTTCCCTCCAGCCGGGAGACAGAAGCGAGCCTCGTGCTAGTTCGACCAACGACTTCCCTGGTGGTCTACTTATTATTGGCCAGGCGCCAATGCCTCCATCCATGTACAATTTCTCTAGGATATGTTCCTGCTTGAATATTGAGTAGTTGCACGTGCTTGAACCGAGCCAGTAGGAAGTAGGGGCATCTTACGTGTTTTAATTTTCCTACCATCTTGACCTTATCCACTATGTCACGGTTGGCTGCTTCGATGGCCATGCGTTCAGCGTTGGTTCCGTTGTTGTACATACAATGTGCCTCGGGTTCAATGTGACCGGTAGATGGACAACCAGATGGCTGCTTCTCAGCCTCTTGTTGGATCATGTAATTTGCTTGTCTTGCGTCAGTTGAAACTTTTACCAAGTCAAAAGTGGGTTGCCCTATTCCGCGATTATGGTCCTGGCCGATGTGGGTAGGATGTTCTTCCGTATGCCAGGGCACTTTGGCTGAGATGAGCTCGCCATGGATGAGGTGTTTCTGACCTGTATGGTCGCGGATAATAATTTGAGTATTGGTGGGCGATTCAGAGCCAGAAATCTCCATGCTGGCATCGTGTCCGAGCCGGGCAATAGCATAGCGAGGGGCGGTCTCAGGAACGCAATATCCAATCTGAGAACCTTGTAGGAACTGCCCATCCGCGGTCAGCTGTCTATCTCCTGACAGAATCTTCAGGTTTTGAGGATGAAGCCAAGCTTCTTGATTGGGAGGACGGGTAAAGACATGATGGACCTGCATGCCTGGCTGAGGGTGAGGTAAATTGGAGGGACTGGAATCCTTAGAAGCTCCAAAGTGATTGGATGAGTACGACATGGTGGATTTCCAAGCAAAGAGAAAAGAGAAGTATGATGAGGTACAGGAGGCATGTGTTCGGAAAGGAGTTCACAGAAGAAAGGGGTATTTAGGGATGGGATTTGGGAGAATAGGGTTCGGTTCAGGCCCCGAGGGATCCAATGCAAAACATGAAGGCGGCGAAATCATCAGCAATCATTCGAGGTCAAGCACGGCTTGGGTGCTTGCTACATTGGAGGCAATCGTAGGTATCAAGTGGTCCTTTGCAAGATGGTTTGCTCAATCTACACTGCCCATGTGACGCCTCGTGAACTTTGAGGTCGTCTCAATGCCCCAAGTTCATCGGTAGGCCACTGGCTCCTGTCCGCATGCCTAAGTGGATGAGGTAAGCAGTGGTGCATGTTCAGCTAACAATCAACTGTATTGAACTCGAAGAAATATGCAACAGCTTCTCAAAACTCATTATGCCAAACAGCAGGGGATGATATGGACCCGATAAAGAAGTTGTTGTTGGTGTTGGTTTCAAGGAACGTCCAACCGTTCGGTGCATGTCCAGTTGACCTGCAGTTTGCCCAGTGGGCGTGGGGCCTGTGCGGTGCGGGCAAACGCGCTGAGCGAAAGAAGATGCAGTACCTGAGTACCTAAAATCAAAGAAAGGTAGGGTGTAGGGTACATGCGACTTGAAGCATTTAGCCTGAGACGCGCCCATGACCCCATCCTCATCTTCATCCTCATCTTCATCTTCATCCTCCCCCCGCCATTTCCATTCTGATCCTACTACTAGGTTAATACTATCATGGTTTTGATTCACTTTTCATCGTTCTGTTGAATTTGCAATAACACCCAGATTGGGCCGTGGATAAGCTTTCCTGATAAGGCTCCCTGTTCCAAGATGCCGCCTTTCTTTTTCGGCGACTACCAAGATCCGGAGCCCGCTGGGCCAGAGGAAGCTGTCCCGGCTCTCGAGGCACTGGCCGCTAATAACGGCCTGCGCGACCTCTCCCTCAAGCGCTTCGATGCCGATGAGCCTCCACCGTATGAATCCTCAACTGACCCCGAGGATTACGACCATGGCTTGGACCTGCAAGATCCGCCATCAAACCATGACGATGGACCGGAAGACTTGCCAGATGATGTCCTAGAAATTATAAACCGACCACTGGACGACACAGAAATTGAGAGCATAGCAGCCGCCGCTCATCACTTGCTGAGCCCCGCAGAAGTCTTCTACGGCGATGCTTTGAGGGAGGGCTCGCGAATGCCCTTTTCCGAGTCCTTTAGACAGGCAGTAGGCGTCCGGCGTAGGGGCCTGCTGGTTCGCCACCTGCTCAAGAACCGCTGGCGCAAGCTTGGCGTCTGGAACAATGCATGGGGTTTCGCCGGCCGCAATGTCAGCCCCGCCGATCGCTACCGGGACTGGCGCTGGACTTGGGAGCCGCAAGGCGACGAGAGCCGCGAGGCGGTCGAGGCCACACGGAAACTGCTTGTCGCCCGTGCCCTCCGTCTTCGTCAAACCCTGCGTCGAGGCGAACACGCCCCCGGCGCACCTCAGTCGCATCTGGAACCGGACTCGACTGTGTCGCAGGCCGAGTCCTTTCTCATCTCCCGACCCTGGTTCATATTCCGCTTGGAAAATTTCGAGAATACTCTGAGGATCAATCGCCTGCCCCGAGCCACGCTCGTCCGTTACAAGGGCCACTTGGGCCCATCGGTTAGGGAGAGATGGCAAGAACGCGGGGAGTGGAGGGAGGAGTTCTGGATCGGCAAAGGCTTTGGCGTGGAATTAAAGCGCGTCACCTCCTGGAAGTGGCGACACGAGTCCCCGTCTCCAGAGCCCGAGGACATGAGCTGCATCACGATACCCTGGCATGGGGTGGGCCTGCGCCACTACCACCAAGACCTCGGCTTCACCCCTTCCGAGTTCGACGAGATCGAGGTTCTAGAACTGCCCGTAGATAAACGGCCCGAGAACTCATGGATCGTGCAGGACTCGGATTTTGATCAGCCGCCAATCCCCGGCCAGGTCCATCGGATTGTCGAAGAAAGAGCTCCTCTACCCCTTAGCCTCCTGGGCAAGAAGCAACCAGCGCTCTATACAGATTCTGCCGGTAACGCCGTCGACGGGCCCACCTTCTTCTTTGGACGTCCTCTCACATCGTCTCAAGGTGAGCAAGTGCCTCTACAAATGTTGAGGAATGAGCCCGACGAGCCTCGGGAGTCGGAGGAGCTAGAGCAACGAGATGAGCCGGAGCCACCAGTAATACCGGAAGAATCGCCACGACAGTCGGTGCTGACCGAAGTCATGCACGAAGAGTCCAAACAGAGCAGTAAAGATGCTTCGTCGCCGGCGCCTCGCCAGAGCGCCAGGGCCGCGGCCTCTAAAAAACGCAAGGCCGAGGCGCCGCTGCCGGAACCATTGCCGCCCAAGAGGCTCCGACAGAGCAAGCCGCCAACTGCTCCGACAACCAGAGCTGCAAAGGGCAAAGCCGCATCAGCTACTTCTGGTACCACTGGAGCTAAGCGGGGGCGGCCGGCGGGACGACCCCGGAAAACTGAGAACCAGGAGGGCTTGCCCGCGACACGAACCAAAGGTCCTAGCGAGAAAGCGCTAGAACCGGTCCCTCGGCGTGGGCGCATTCCGAAGGAGAAGACCAAGGCCGCACCTTCTACCTCGGCGACCAAGGGAAACGCCAAGAAAACCACATCCCAGCCTACGGCCCGGCGTGGACGTCCTGCCAAGAGCGAAAGCTCCGCTAAACCATCCGTCGCGGTGACCAAGGCGAAGCAGCGAGTCATGGCCCAAGTGGTTGGGAAACGCGGAAGACCTGCGAAGAGGCAAGCCCCAGCTAAGGCTCCCGCTGCGGCGGCTAAGGAAAGCAAGCCCAGTACTGAGACGCCGCAAGCCACCCCACGGCGCGGACGACCATCCAAAGCCCAAGCTCAGGAGAAGAAAGCCGTGAATGCAGCGGTGGCCGGGCTGGCTAAGGGGAAACAACAAGAAACGGCACCCGAAGCGAGCGTTGTCACACCGCGACGCGGGCGACCCAGCAAAACCGCGACCCCGGCAACGGCTGCACTGGCCAAGAGCTCACGACCGGCTGTACCGGAGGAGGTTCCTGCCGTGACACCGCGTCGTGGGCGGCCCACCAAGGCCGCAACCGCGGCGGCGACAGCGGCGGCTGAGAATGCCAAACCGTCTGCACCTGAAGAGACCGTGACTCCGCGCACGCGTGGGCGACCCAGCAAAGCCTCAATTCAGGCGGCGGCGGGGACGCCGGCCGGAAACGACAAGACGTCTGGAACGGAAGAGGCTGCGACTCCCCGCTCCCGTGGGCGACCGGGGAAAGCCGCTCTTACCGCAGCGGCGGCGTCAGCAGCAATAGAGAAGATCAAGGAGGCCGTCCCCGAAGAAAGCGATGTCACTCCCCGACGACGCGGCCGCCCAGCGCGGCAGGCGGCGCCGAGCCAAGAAGAAGATCCGACTCCGGCTCCGGTCCCCGCTGCTGCTGCTGTGCCCAAGGGGAAAGCGTCTAGTACCAACAAGAAGTCGGCTGCTCCTCCCAGGATCGCGACTCCGCAACAGTGGGTGGCGAACCGGAACAGAGTGTCGAAACGGACAACGGCTTCCAACAGTGGCAGCAGTGGTGGGAGAAAGACCAAGAAGGCTGTTGTTCCGGCTGCGTCACCGGCCACTCGTGGGAGGGGGCGGCCGAAGAAGGCATGAGCCGATAGGAATTACGAGCTCGCTTTCATGGGTGATAGTGCGTGTGTGTTGTCTTGTTTCGTTATATCAGGTGTTTGGGAGTCTGTCTTTTAATTTGGGGGCGTGTTTTCTTTTTGAAATTCGAATGGTCTTCTTTCCAGTGTAATCTAAGGTGTGTGTACTTTACGTATTGCTATACCACTTTGAGCAATGGTAGCAAATCTGCAGGCGTACGCTATCTGGCCTGAATCGATACCAAGTTGTTTGACATGATTTCCTAAGCTTATAGGTGCAATGTAATATATATGCGAGGGAAAAGACTGGCGTATAGAGTATCAAGTGTAAGTCTACAGTGTCTGCCCAGATGAAACCGGAAGTATGCAATATAATTCCGTTCTCCATGAACAGTTCAGAAGGGAGGACATCACATGAAGAAGTGTAAGAGTGATTTGTAAACCGTCTCCTAAGAGGAAATCTATAATTTTGTAATGGTTTGGTCTATAGTGGTATCACAAAGAGTCTATATGTTTTGAAGATAAAAAAAAGTACACGAAAAAATGTTTTTGTACAGCCAAACCAAGAAAAATGTATACATCGCTCATCGTTCATCGCCCGCATAAATATGAAGCAGCAGCAGTTCTCTCCCTCTAGTGGCTTGCTTCTTGCTTTAATTTAAGCCTTGGCAGCAGCCGCCTTGATGAGGTCCGAGGCGCGCTCCGAGACGGCGTACAGGGTGGAGACGAGATGGCCGCAGACCTGGAAGGGCAGGATGGAGGCGTCGACGACGCGGACGTTGGCGGTGCCGTAGACCTTGAGCTGGGAGTCGACGACGCCACCAACCTCGCGCGGCATCATGGCCGCGGTGCCGACGGGGTGGAAGTTGGAGCGGTAGGTGGACTTGAGGAAGTCGCCCATGGTCTTCTCGTCGGCGTCGGCGGGCACCGTCTTCAGACCGGGGGTGTCCTCGGGGCCGACCACGTCGTTGAAGGGCGCGGTGCCGTACATGCGGCGGATGAAGTTGGCGCTGCCGACCTGCTGGGTGATGTCCCAGTCGAGCATGAAGAAGTTGGGGTTGATCTTGGCGCCGTTGGCCTTGGTGGTCGAGGTGTTGGCAGCGGTGACGTGCAGGTTGCCGCGCGAGAAGGGCAGGAGACCCCAGTACTCGGAGTCCCAGACGCCGCCCTGCTGGTATAGGAGGACCTCGGCGATGGGATTGGGCTGCTCGGCGTTGAAGATGAGGTCGTACTGCATGGTGAAGAACTTCTCGAGGTCGGCGGCCTTGGTGACGTTGCCGTTGACGCTGGCGACCTGGGCGGCGTAGCCGGGGAGGGCGGCCTTGACCTGGGCGGCGATGGCGGCGAGCTTGTCCTTGCCGAAGACTTGCTCGGCGGTCGGGTAGGCGACGTAGGCGTTCTTGTCCGTCTCGGTGAAGTTCTTGGCGATGCCGAACTTGAGGCCGTTGTTGGTCTGGTCCTGCAGGTTCTCGCCGACGGTAGGGAGGTCCACGACGGACTGGATACCGGCGGCGGCCAGGATCTGCTTGTTGCCGACACCGGACTTCTCGAGGAGCAGGGGCGAGACGAGGGCGCCGGCGGACAGGATGACCTCCTTCTTGGCCTTCACGACCATGGTCTTGCCGTCCTGGGTGGTGATCTCGACACCCTCGGCGGTGGGCAGAGCGCCGGTGGAGTTGGCGGCGGCCTTCCACGTCATGCGGCGGGCCTCGGTGTTGAGCATGACCTTGAGGTTCTTCTGGTCGCGGATGGGGTAGTAGTAGGCGCGGGCGGCGTCGAAGCGGATGTTCAGGTCCTGGTCGACGGTGGAGGGGTAGATGGTGTAGCCGGCCATGGTGCCGTCGTTGGCGTCGGCGTTCCAGGGGACGCCCATGGAGGCGAAGGTCTCGTTGAGGGTGCCGCCCAGGGTGCTGTTGGTGGTTCCGAACAACCAGCCGGTCTTGAGGGGACCCTCGCGGCCGTGGACCGGGGAGTCGAACATCATCTTGCCGGCCTCGAGACGCTCCTTGTTGGGGACCTCGAGCTTCTCGCTCTTGATGTAGTAGGGGAGCAGGTTGTTCCAGTTCCAGCCCTCGTTGCCCAGCTTCTCCCAGAGGTCAATCTGGTTGGACTCGGCACGGGTGTAGGCCAATCCTGTGAGACGAGCAGTGGTTAGCTATCATAGTTCATAGTCCGATACGTATCGCTACTGATATGTGCAGTTATGCCTGCCACTCACCATTGATGGTACTGGTACCGCCCAGGGCCTTGCCGGCGCGGAGGGTCTGGGGCTTGCCGCCGGCGAACTTCTGCTCGACAGTTTGGTAGGCGTAGTCGATCTCGGTGCCGAAGGCGAGGCCGTATCCGAGGGGGTTGGTGACGTTGGCGTTGGTCTCGACGGAGCCGCCGGCCTCGAGGACGAGGACCTGGACCTTGGGGTCCTCGCTCAGGCGCTTGGCCACGACGAGACCGGAAGTGCCGCCACCGACGACGATGTAGTCGTAGGTGCCATCGGTGCCGTCGACCAGGCCGCCAGCGGGAGCGCGCTTGACGCAGCCGGCCGCGGCAAGGGAGATGAAAGCGAGAGTCCAAGATGCACGCATCTTTGCGGTTATGTGAGGCTGAGCTAGCTCAGACGGGAGAGAGAACGAAGGGACAGTGTGGTTTAGTTGAAAAAGACCTTATAGTAAGGTAGTATATATAAAAGAGAGACTAGATGGTTGGTCGTAGAGAGCCAAGGCAGGAGGATGGTTCGAGGGGATCGGAGCTAGGTCCTTATATGTCTTCGGTTTACTATAGAGACTTACTCAAGCTCACCCACCCCTCGACCGACTCAAACAACCCAGGCGCAGCTCCCAAACAACAACGAGATTGCCTAGTTGGGTTGGGATACCGAAAGGATCCATGATGACAAAACTCTTTCCTAGGGGGGCGCCTATGCCAAGGCTCGCGCCCTCGCGAGTCACTCCCTCTTGCCTGTCACCCCCGGTCACATCTCAGTCATCCTTGGGGGAGATCCCCATGGATGGAAGAGAGTCACGGCAACAACTGGCTCCCTAGTTAGTTAGTTAGTAGTAGTCAAGGCTGTTAGAGCGGGTAGAGTACCGACTAGGCCCTAGTACCTCAGTCTCGGTACTACGTACATATGGCATGGCTGGTATGTCAGCATGTTGTCAGTCTTTGCCTGCAATCTCTTCAGGTCGTTAGTCAGTACGACGAGATGTGACATAAGGCGTCTTGTACGTACTGGCGTAGTGACCTAGTACATAGTAGTAGAGGTGAAATCGCCGTTGGGTGGAGCTCCGATGGTTGTTTGCACGGTTTGGTAAGCTCTCTGGTAAGCGAAGCCAACGCTGCTTAACCAAGCATCTCGGCCGACGGGGGCATGGCATTCCATCATCTAATCTATGCAGAACCCGCTGGGTTTGGGATGTGGTCCCTTGGCGGCTAGGATCTGATAAAGAGGCAGAGACTGACTGGCAGACCGGTAGGGCGGGCAGGTGGGCGTTCTGCGAGGGTGACAGGTCGAGAAAAAGCCGGAAACGGACCTGCAGCTCCCTGCGGGCCTGGTTTGTTCGGGACTTGTTGATGCACTACCAGGATCTGGGCTGCTGCTGCTGCTGGATGCTAGCGGTGCGGGTCATGGACGACGAACGCTTGCAGGTTGCAGGTTGCAGGTTGCAGGGGAGGGGCAGGGCTTTGTTGTTTGGAAGCTGGAACCTCCTATGAACAAGGCGGAAACGCCGGTGCCCGTTAGGCTTGAAAGTTGACGGGCGGCTTAGGGTAGCTGGTTGGTCACCGTTGGTAATAATAAAGGTAGGTCTGTCTAGTCGAAGTTGCTGTCTGGCTGTCTGGCTGTCTCGCTCTGTCTCGCTCTGTCTCGCTCTGTCTCTTTGCTTACAGTAGGTTAGAGATTAGATCAATGGCTATACATAGGTACATGCTCTGTATTCGGCCCATTGAAGTAGAAGCTCGGTAGCTGCGAGCATGATCCATTGTTTGGAAAAAGTGCCCTGAAGTTTTGACTTTTTATAGACGATCCACTCTCGACGTACATACAATGCGCCTAACCTCCTGCCTACCGAGAGGCTTCACAGTCCCTCGTTCCTCGTCACTCGTCACTCGCATTGCCTTGAAATAAGATGCGAAGGCCGCCTAACCTAGATCTGGCATACCTACCTCGGTGTGACCCAGATGCAGCAAGAGATCAACACAGCTACCTCGCCATGCTACCGTGGTATGCAATGCACTGGATGCATCGTGTTTGTTCTGAGGCAGCGCTAGCCACCTCTCCTGGTACCAGCGTCTCCGTGTCACACACAACCTACGTACATACGTACTTGTCAGTTGTTGTTTGCCAGAAATTGGACAAGGAAGACGCGCGACAGCCCGGACTTCTGGGAAGTTGGAGCCGGAGTCAGTCGGAATTGCAGACGACAAATTGCAGACAGACACAAACAAGCATCGCCACGTTCGGGGCCAAGCCCAATGCCAAGGACCTGTTCAACGGATGGCATCGAGAAACAAACTTTTAAGCTCCCGGCCATGACTCGCGACAATCGCCTTATCCGGCAAATCTGATATCATCCCGCCAGGGGCCCTTAAACCTTTTACTTTCGCCTCTTCCAAGAAAAAAACATGAAAAAGACTTACAGAGTACAGATCAAGACCTCATCATTCTCGGGTGAAGCTCTCATCTCCGTCCCTGCGTGTAGCACTGTCATGATGCGATGGTCGGAATAATTGTTCTCTCGTACCGGTATTCAAACAACGTCGAAACACTAGAATATGTACGTACAAAAGAACCACCCATAAAGGGGGTCTGATGGGGGGGGCATTGACGAGCAGTTCATTTCACAGTTGCATAGAACTTGCTCGAAGAAGTCAAGCCCAATCTAAAAAGCATCAAACTAGCATCTCCATTGGCTCCATTCCTCAGTACCGGTCTGGGTTTCTGCGCCCAAAAAGAACGGAAAAAAAAAGTGAGAGAGTCCTAGGATAGAGTCCCAACGCTTCGAAATCTGAATCGGCCCGGCCTGGGCTCCATAAAGTGGCGCCCGCCTCCGTCGTCCGGTATCAGGGTCACAATGCCAACCAGGCTCTGGCGGCTGGGTACGGCTTCAGTGGGCTTGTCGCTGCTGTGCCGCCCTCATCTCATCTTGTCACTTTCTTATCAATCTGCACCTCCGAGCTGCTTTCTAATCTCTCATAAGCAACCACGCCAAGTCCGGGCAACTCGAAACGGCCCGACGCCACTAATGAGATAATCACCGACTAATCCAGATTTGGGCCCATCTACCGGGACATTCCATCCAAGACGACAAAAGGCAGCGTGCGGCAGACGGACAGACGGACAGATCAAGAAGGTAGGTAGACAGATAGATTGGACAAATTTTCACTCAGTCAACCGACGGAACAGCAGTCCTGGGTAGAAAGTATAGATGGCCTACTACTACCTATGTCGAACATCGTTTTGTACAGGTGGTGGTGTTGAGGATAGTTATAATCGCTACGCCACATGGGTACGGCTCTCCAGGGGGGCCACCAAATTCGGTGGCTACTTTCTGCACCCCATTCTCCCTCCTATCCTTCCATCCATCCCTCCATAATGGCTTATAGCCCGTTTCTTCTCTTCTCTTCGAAACAACGCCTCCCACTTCCTGCCACGAGATGATCTGCTCTGCCATCTCAGCCTCTCCCCCCAAAACTACCGTTGCAATCCCCGGGGGTGGGTGGAGGTTGCATTCATGGAATCGTTCGTTCTAAACAAAAGGAAAATATGGAAAAGCCGTCTTGGGCTTTAAATCCGTGGTATAGTAAAGTGCTTCATATCCCGGGAATGACCTATGCGGTCTCCTGCCGAACTCCATCCAGTGTGTCCGTAAATCCCCAGACGCCATTTGTTGTGTTGGTCACGAATCAGAAAGAAACGAGGAAGGAAAAGAAGGCTCAGTCACGTCATCGTAGCTGAAGACGGTCCACGCAAGCCCCTGCGTCGGAGATACCCCAGCATCGACGGCCGTGTCCAGGCCGTTGATGCCTTGGTCTTGCTTGGATCCGCATCGTCATAATAGCCCACCGTCAATCAGGTCGGCCTCATCTTCGACGTGGCGCGGCTGACTCATAATTTACAGATCAGGCAGAAAGGAAGAATCAAACGAGCTGAAGGGGAAAAAAAGGTAAAAAGTTGGGTATGGCAAACAAGGGAAACAGGTGCCCATCATGCAGTGCCCCTGAGTCGTTGTTTTCTGGCCAGCCAGTCGCCAAGCATGTTGTCCAGTTGCTGTTTTCGGGGTCAGTATATTGTCCTGAGTCTATCGTCATGATGAAAATGTAAGTTTGTAGGAGGGAGAAACACATACGGTGGTGATTTCGGCCAATTTGGCATTTTGTTCCCGGAAGAGACTTCCGGCGACGGGGTGTTCCGGACCGGCGGGCGGAACATCTGTCTTGTCATATACAACCACCAGCAGATCCCGGATGTCCGTGCTGGAGTCGAAGAAGGCCCGGAGGTTGTCATCGTTCCATGTCGTGGCCGTGGCCGAAGTCGACGTCATCGAGTCCTGGTTGTGGTGACCGCGACTGTCCATATCCGCTACGTCGGGTGAGGGCGACGAGATGGGCGACGATCGGTCTTCCTGGCTAGAATTGTCACCCATGAGCGCAGGCGGGTGGTTCGACGCGATAGGCGACACGTGCACAGGGGACTCGGAGAGTCGCTCCATGGCCGGTGCCGATCTGGCAGTCTGAATCGTCTGCTGCGAGCCGCCCGTCTGGGTGCTCATGTAGCTGTCGGGGTAGGAGCCCGGTAGCGTGGGCCGTTGTTGTTTTTCCTCGGCTCGCTGTTGCTGTGGCTGTTGCTGTAGTTGCTGAGGCTGCGACTGCGGTTGCTGCTTCTGCTGCTCCTGGGTAGGCGCAAGTACCGGGGCCGGCGTTGGGTCTGCTGCAGGCGTGGCAAAGTCCTCGTCATCGTCTTCTTCCTCGGACGTGTCGAAATCGTCCAGCTCGACACGGCTCTTAACCGGGTTAAGCTTCTGCGGCTTGCCGGAGCTCGTCAGCAGGCCCTTCGAGCTATCGGTCGGGTCTGCCTCGACCATCCTCAGTGACGTAGGCGGTGTGTTCGCCACGTTGTTGGGTGGTCGGCTTTCCGCGTTAATGAACTGCGCCAGCTCCATCGTGGTAGAACCTGGCTTCCGCGTAGGTGAGGGCTCCGTCCTGGCCTGCTGCTTCTGCAATTTGCTGGCATTTCGCTGCGGGCCGCTCTTATCGGGAGATTCCACATCAACAGCGCGCGTGTCCGAGTCGACCGTCTCGACGCTGTTAACGTCCATGGACCTCTTGCCAAACGATTCATCGTCGTCTTCTGTGGTCTTCTTCTTATCTTTCCGCGAGAAGAAACTGCGAATCGCGCTGGGCTTCTTGTCCTTGTCTTTCTTGTCCTTTTTCTTTTTGTCTTCCTTCTTATCGGCCATCAGCTCCTTCTCAAAACTGGGCCTCTGTCGCAGCTCTTTGGCCGAATCGGTGGATTCGCGCGCCTCCCCATCATCTCGCAACAAGTTCGGAGTGAGTGTGATCTTCTTAGTTTCCACCGTCTCGTCCTTGAAGAAAGAATCCGTGTTCCGGACCGTGCCGTTCTTGGTGGTTCGGGTTCCCTTGGCGTTGTCGAACATCTCATCGCTGGCCCTGCCGTCATCTTCGTCCATGTCATTTGCCTCTCCCTCTTCGGCGTTGGCCTGCTTCAGCTGAGATCGAGGTTTGAGCGGCTCTACCCGAGCGCTCTCATCGTCCTCCAGCCCGCCGGCGGCGGCTGAACCTGTAGCCGCCTGCTGATCTTGCTTGGCGCCTTGCTGTTGGCCATTCGCTTCCCCGTCGGCATCCTCTTCCTCGGTTGAATAGTCAAAATCGGAGTAGTCCACATACGTGGGCGCCGTGAAAGTAACGTTCTTGGCTTTCCGTCTCTTCATCGCCGATTTGAGGGGGTTCTTGGTCTTTTCTGCTTGATCGCCAAGCATCGTAGCCGCAAGCTAGAAAGTGTATCAGTCAACAGCAATCTAGATGATAAAAGCATTGGCACAGCCGTTACGTACATCGATGTTCCTGTGCTTGTTCAAACGTGCCAATCTCTCCGTCGGTGTCTCGATGTGTTCTGCGGGTAAGTATCCTGATGTCGTTTAGCCCGAGTCTCGTTCTTGCCCGCGCTGCGTAGCAACTTACCTATGCTGCTATCCTTGACAACCCTGACGAGCCACCAGTAGCTGTTGCTATCGTCGAGCAAGACCATGGTGTCACCTTTAGTGGCATTGGCCTGTCCTTCCACGGTGGCGACGAAGGTGTGAAGTGCGTAAACGAATTCGAAATCGATGTCCTCTATATCTTGTAAGCATTCGCTGCCCCAACCTGCGTCGACAAATATGGAATCAACAGATAAAGGGAAATCATCGTCATCATCATCATCATTCGCGGAGGCGTGGTATGGAACCGGAAAGTCGTACGGAGAGATGATACTGTCATCCTCTTCCACTCGCAGAACAGCGCATGCGTCCAAGCCGTTTTCGCAATCCAAAGTCAGCGAGACAAGATCAGAAGTCGCCGAACTGTCGGTAGTTGATCCCGTAAGGGGTTCTTCTTCTTCTTCCACATCTTCCCAGGCCACGTCATCATCTTGCCCATCCGCTGGAGCGGTGGCCTACACAGCTTCGCAGGGTTGAGCTTGATGGTCCCTAGGCTGGTCGTTGTAGTTGCATTCGCGTTCGCAATGGTCTCCGCTATCCGTGTCGTCCCGGGAGGGTTTCCTTTCCGGTCCAGCATACTCGCCTAAGTGATGATGATCATGTGATTCGACAGTATCGTAGACAGAAGCCTTGCTTGACTGCCTCTCTTGGGGGTCTCGTTTGCCCAGCGGCAAGTAATCAGGAGACTCGAGGTACGGTGAAGACGACCTGGCCTCGCTGAGTACGGGAGAGCCCGGAAGCACGTGAGGGGGTTGCGAAAAGCGACTTCGCAAAGAATCGACGCGTGCCGGCCAGCAAGGCGGCATCTCTGGGGGGCACCCACCATCTTCGATCGAGGGAGAACTCGAAATCTTGTCCATCATATCATCGTCGAGATCGCCATCTCCGTCCGTGTCCATATCGTCGCCATCGTCGGAAGCGCCACTTCCGCCATTCAGGGAGATGGCCAGGGCGTCGCGCTGTTGCGCCTTGGTGTCGTCGTCTCCGTCCATGTCGGCTCTCTCCATTTCTTCGGCGTACTGTTGGAGGTCGCCAATGTCTCCATTGGCCCAGGAAATCCTCCTCTCCTCCTTGGTCTCGGCAGCGACCTCGCGCAACGTCTCGGCTTGGTGAGCACCTACTGGCTGCTGGCCATTTGGCGCATTCTTGTGGTCTTTGGCAGAGGGGGCGTCGGGGTCTTGCAGGTCGATTGAATCTATTTTGCGAAATCGCAGAAGATGTCAGTTACGGGAATTGTTCTGATTATGCCCAGGGGGAATGACGAGGTTGGGCTTGGATCCCTGGCTCGTTGCCCCTCGCAGGCTGTGGCTGTGAGCCTTGCCAAGGGAGCAGAGAGAGACACGATCTGGAAAAAAACAAGGTCGGGCTTCCCAAAATAGGTGGATGAAGCAGGCGGTCTCGGAGTTGGCTGGCGAGTCAGCATGTACTCACCGGCACGGACAATGTGTGGCCTCGTCATGCTGGGCAGGCGGGATGGTGTTGGCTCAGCCGAAGGGGATTGATAGGTTGTTGAGTCGGAAATGAGGGACGACCCAGAGGTTGGAAGATTCCGGATCGGGCGAAGAGATGAACTGGTAGTGGTGGTTGGCAGTGACAGTGGCGGTCACTTGGGACCGATGACGAGGAACGGCGGACCGATGATTCGAGAGAGAGCGATTCCAACATGCAGAGTAAAGACGAAGACGCGGACGCGGACGCAGACGCAGACACGGGCGCAGACGAAGAGCAGGGAGTGTGAAGGAATGACATGCAGTTGTTTCGTCGGGAATTGAGTCGTAACTTTTTTTTTGGTGTTACTGGTACGGTTTAGTCGCAAGGGGGTTTGGACTCTGGAGGTGGCTTGCTTGGGTCCTGCTTGGTCTTGGTTCCTTGGGTTCAGAGTTCGGGCCAGGCCAGTAGGTAAGTATTCAGGTATTCCGGTATCTCGGTATTTCCAGCGGCGGGCTGGCTAGTCCAAATTCCTGGGTTGGACTTGGTCTTGGTCTGACTTTCCTTAGACTTGGGATCGACGACTCAGCCCAAGTGCACTGGATGCTGCTTAGGATGCTTGGGACGCTTGGGACGCTTGGGACGCTTGGGATCTCCCTTATTTGCGTGCGTGGGTACCTTTTCGTGGTAGATCGAAGAGCAGGAAAAAGAAGAAGCAAAAAAGAAGCAACAAAAAAGTCAATGGTAGTACAGGATGGCTAGGCTAGGTTAGGTAGAGGTACGGTGTATTTTACAAGGTGCCATGATCAATGGGCTGGCATGAGAGAGTATGTAAGTATGTGAGTATGTAGTAAGAGAGGAACAATTTCCTTGACGAGTGCCAATCAACAAATCAACAAATGACAGTCGGAATATGATTTCAAGTCTCGTTCAATGTCGGCAGACACGCGCTCACTCCAATCAAGGCATGTCGTTTTAGATTGAACAGGCTGGGCTACTGGGGTTGGGATCTCTGCCTTGCCTGTCCCGTCCCGGCCCAGACCCAGTGCCCAACAGGCCTAACCTAATATTCTTGCCTACTACTAGTACAGTACTGGTAGGCCTACCACAAGCTACCAGTCCCCTACTCCTCAGGCATGCGTCCCCACTGCCGCCCACTGCTGCCCACTGTGCACTGCACTCAGTCTCCATTCTCCCTCTGCAGTGTGCACATTGCGTTGCAGTCTAAGATTTGGATGCCAGGGGTCGAGAGAGGGAAAAAAAGACATCATTACATGTATGATGATGATTTTCTTTTTCAAGTCCGTTGCGTCCATTCACCTCCACCTCCACCTCCATCCACCGTTATTCGTTCATCGAAACAACTCTTTCTTCTACTTATTGATACGGACATGCTGCAACCTCCAGCTACGTAGCTCAACCTAAGTGGTGGAGTGGTTACGGCGCTCCCTACCTACTGTGGTTGACCTGCAACCAGCTCAGCTTCAAATTAATGATGATGGAATGAATGAGTGGGTGGGGTTTCATCCTGGCCTGATGATTGATTTGACCAAGGTTTCTTGGTTTCCTCCCCAGCTGGCCTTGCTGTTTCTGAAACAAAAGGCCACACGCTGCACCAGAGTTGGTTCGCAACTTGCCGACTTGACTGGAGGGAGGGATTGCATTGTGGTGGGGTCCCTCAATTACTAAACCCCCAAATCCCTCCAAGTCCCTCCAAGTTCCCCCCAAATCCGGCCTCTAAAATGCCCCAAAAAGTCCCCAATTGGCCCCCCAAGCCCCTTACTGGCCGCTACTGGCCGCTACCGCCTTCCCCGGCACAGATCCTAGGGCCGCCAGGAAATAAATGATAAATGCCTGTGCAGACCATAGCCAGAAGAGGGAAACATCTCCTGAGCTCCGAGAAACAGAGGGAAAAAAGTATCGAAAATGATCAATAATTATGACCAAGCAGCCTAGCCTGCATCTGTACCCAGATCTGCATCTTCAATTGGACCGAGAAAACACCCCTTCTGATCTTCATCTCTCGAGGAATCCTGTGGAGGAAACAAACTAGACCCGTCTCGTCCAGCAATCCCGGGATCTGTTTAGAGTGCATTGTGTCCGAGTCCAAGTTGCCTGCTCAGGTGGGAAGGAACTTGATTAATAAAAAGTGAGAGGGGGGGGGGGGGGGGGGGGGGGGGGGGGGGGGGGGGGGGCGGGGGGGGGGGGGGGGGGGGGGGGGTGGGGGGGGGGGGGGGGGGGGGGGGGGGGGGGGGGGGGGGGGGGGGGGGGGGGGGGGGGGGGGGGGGGGGGGGGGGGGGGGGGGGGGGGGGGGGGGGGGGGGGGGGGGGGGGGGGGGGGGGGGGGGGGGGGGGGGGGGGGGGG
>QUSE01000043.1:37271-104126 GCA_006508115.1 Apiospora malaysiana
GGGTACTAAAATTTATTAAAAAAAATAACCCCCCCCCCCCCCCCCCCCCGAACTATAAATACATACATGCATTTGATGCACGTGTATGTATGTTCGATATCGTCTCATGTCGTGTCCATTGTCGTGTGTAAGTTATGTACGTCTGGCTTCCAGTCCACTTTTGCTTAGTAGGGTAGTCTGGGTAAGAATTCTCTGGAGACGAGAGCCATTCATAATCACCTCCTCTCCGCATGGATCATAATGACTGCCACCCAGGCGCATTGCTTCCATCGTTCCAAATCCACTCTGGGCGCACCCGATCCGGACCTTGGCTGAAGGGGAATAGGACTACAAAACACAATCATAAAGCATCCTCCCCCTCTCCTAACGGCTTTCCTACTTGTCACCAAGCTCACCAAGCTCGCCTAACTCAAAACAGGCAGCGGGATGGGCATTCTCGTATATGTATGTGATATGCGATATGCGCATGAGAAAAGGCCACGAGCTGTTGTATCGGATAAATAAAATCTCGGCCGATTCGGTGTGCACGATGAGTAGAGAGGCTCAAAAAGGGACCACCCCCAACCTGCATAGGGTCGATATTATATCTCCAACATTTTCCAGTCGTATGCAAATTTTATTAGCGGACGGGGGCTCGTCTGCTCAGAGTACAGTAATCGTCGCATCTTTTTCGCTATATTATGCATAATGCTTTCCAAAAACATAAGCACTCCGTGGACCACGTCAGAATCCTGGAAGGAATTGCCATGCCTCGCTCCCCCATCGCGGGGTTGTTGTGATCATCTGTCGCGCATTCCAAGGGGTGCAATACTTTGTATGTTATCCTAGGATCCGTTGGCGAGGACGCGGGAGATTGCGCTTTTCTGTGCCACCTCCATCGCATTGAGCCGGGGGCCCCCGGGGGTTGTGTGTGCCGTTCCTGCGCAAGCGCAGATCTAGAAACCCCCCTTCCTAAGGTTCCATTGGATCGCCAGCAGCTGAGTTGGGCAAGAGATGAGCAGAGTATGTTATGGAGGGGATGGGGGGCTATCCAGACTTTCTCTGGGCTTCTTGCTCAAAGTTATCGTTTCAGGACGATGCTACGCGCGCAACTTGGCAAGCCACTGCAGCAGTCGTCCCAAAAAGCCGAAGAAAACAATCGCCATTGTGGAAATTCCATGGCAATATAACTTTGTCCTCATTCTCCATCTCAGGGACCAAAACATGCGGTTAAATCCGTAACAGCTTCCACCGACTTTACTTACACCCGTTGCGAATGTCCTATGCAAAAACTAGATATTCGCATCTGGACATCGGTACAAGAAAATTTGACGAGAATATCAAGTCATGGTGCAAAAAGATACTACTTTGCTATTTACATGTAATAAGTAGCAAGTTTAGCTGATGTGGCTGGGGTACTGACATCATGGACTCGGCCGAGAAAAGTAAATGCTTCTAGACCGGCATATCGCAACAACCTATGTGTAAGTATATTTGCAACTCGTATCCAGCCACACAACCGAGTCGGCAGCTTTCACTTTCACGAATTAAGCAGCAGCTTCATGTAGAATTGGGATCATGAAGGAAGCACGGGTTCTGTATTGGTTTCGCACCGACCTACGCCTGCATGACTCCCCTGCGCTTCAGGCCGCCCTCGACCTCAAGCCCGCCGTCTTATACCCCATCTTCACCTTCGACCCTCACTACGTCTACCACTCCAAGGGGAGTGGCAATCGCTGGCAATTTCTGTAAACACGTTCTTACCCCCAGGAACCTCCCAAACGAGGAAGTATATGGTTCTATTCCAACTAACATGGTGCCACTGCTCCTGCTTCTAGGCTAGACTGCCAGAATGACCTTTCCGAGTCCATCACCAAGCTCAACCCCAAGTCCAAGCTCTTCGTCCTGCGCGAAGCCCCGCAGACCGTGCTGCCCAAGATCTTCAAGGCGTGGCGCATCACTCACCTGGTCTTCGAGCGCGACACAGACTCGTATGCCCGGGAGCGGGACCGCGTCGTGTCCGACCTGGCCCGGAAGGCCGGTGTCGAGACCGTGACCCGCTACGGCCGCACACTCTGGGACAGCGACGCCGTCGTCGCCAAGAACGGCGGGAAGCCCACCATGTCCATGGCGCAGCTCCAGGCCGCCGGCAAGAAGGTCGGCGAGATCCCCAGGCCCATCCCGGCGCCGACGGCGCTGCCGGACCCCGGGGAGACCCCTGTCGACTTTGAGCAGGAACCCCCTGACGCCAACCCCGATCTTAATGCCCCCGTGCGTGAGGGCGAGTTCAAGCCCTACAAGACGGGCATCGCTGGTCCCAACGGCGACTTCGCCCCTGAAGTCCTCGAGGATCTCGGGTTCGCGCCTGCGACGACGCCCCACCGTGGCGGCGAGACGCGGGCCCTCAAGATGCTAGACCACATCATCGCTGACGAGGAGTACGCGGCCAAGTTCCAGAAGCCCAAGACGAGCCCGGCGGCCTTTGAGCCGCAGTCAACCACTCTTCTGTCTCCGCACCACCACTTCGGCTCCTTGTCCCCGCGGCTTTTCTACTGGCGCGTCCAGGACTTGGTCTCTAAAGTCAAGGGCGCCTCGAGCCCTCCCGAGAGCCTGACAGGGCAGCTGCTGTTCCGCGACATGTACTTCGCCGCGCAGGCCGCTATCGGCCCGACCTTCACGCAGACCTACGACAACCCCTACTGTCGCTTCATCCCCTGGCACCTCCCCTCCAAGGTCGAGGAGGGCACCGAGACGGGCACCAACGCCATCAGCGGCGAGTACCACGTCGACTCGCCGGAGGCCGAGCGCTGGTTCCAGCGCTGGAAGGCCGGGGTCACGGGCTTCCCCTGGATCGACGCCCTGATGCGGCAGCTCAAGCACGACGGCTGGATTCACCACCTGGGCCGGCACTCGGTAGCGTGTTTCTTGACCAGGGGCGGGTGTTATGTGCATTGGGAGCGCGGCGCCGACGTATTTGAGGAGTGGCTGCTCGACCACGAGCCGGCCTGCAACGCGGGCAACTGGCAGTGGCTCAGCTGCACCGCCTTCTTCTCGCAGTACTTCCGGTGCTACAGCCCTATCGCCTTTGGGCAGAAGTGGGACAAGGAAGGACTGTTCGTGCGGCGCTGGGTGCCCGAGTTGAAAGACCTGGATGCCAAGTACATCTACGAGCCCTGGAAGGCACCTCAGTCTGCGCTGGACAAGGCCAGTGTGCGCATCGAGGGCGACGGTGGTGGCGATGGCAAGCGCGAGGAGGGGACGTATCCTGAGCCCATGATGGATTTCAACGAGCGGCGGAAGGTGTGCCTGGACGCCATGAAGACGGCGTACCAAGTGGGCATTCACGGTGACGACGAAAGGGTCAAGAACGGCACCTGGCGAGAGCTTTTCGAGGAAGCTGGGCAAGGGGAGATGCAGGAGGAGGACCACGCCTTCAGTGACGCGGATGTAGACCACGCAGATGATGCCGAACATGAGTCTCACAAGAGGAAGGCGCAGGTCAAAAAGGAGGGCCCCATGGATCGTCATTTCAAGAAAATCAAGAAGGAGGAGTGAAGTGATGAGATGACCAATGCCAAGTCAGACTGATCTTGGCCTGTCATGACCTCCTGAGTAGAAGCCATCAAGGAGCCATTCTTGAAAAACTCCTTTTCTCAAGATCCGACTCGCCTAATTATTCTCACTATAAGAAATAGATACACCTACATGAAAACATATCCTTGGTTACCTTGTTGGTTTCCCTTTTAATTCCCTACACAGTTGATTACTCTATTGGTCTGCATGGGCACGTTTTTCTTGATTGTCCCAGTGGTCTTCAGAGGTCTGGAAATAATCCGCCAACGTGCTTACCCCCGACGCCATTGGTATGAGGATGGAAACCACCGACCGAACGCCAGCTACTACCTTTCACACTCGCCGCCTCTATTCGCATAACCGGCCAACCCACCGTCCCCTCCAGGAACACCACAAAGTCCACCAGGAGCGTAAACGTCTTCGCAATCTTCTTTACCCCAAACCACCCAAACACCATCATCATCATCTCTATCCCCATCCAACCGAAGCAACAGAACAGGAAGTATCCAGCTACGACTACGCCGACGTTGCTGACGAAGCCGTCCAAGAAGCAGCCATACAAATAACCCTTCCGGCACTCGAGCAACAGCAGCCACTCTCCACCATTACCAGCACCACCACGATGTATCTGCCCACAACTGGCCCCCCTGACACGGTACCCTCGCCCCCGCCAGACCTGACCGTCTTGCAAGCATGCCTCGTCTTTATCTACACTCTTCTCACCGTTCTAATCATAATCCTCTGGTTCTGGTGTTGCGGGCGAGCCTGTGGGCTACCCTACCTCCCGCTCCACTTTTGCCGAGGAAACAGGGCGCCGTCGCTCGGGTACGTACCGGGATCTACCGGCCCCGGCAACAGAGACAAGCTCGGCAGGGACAGGGTGCACCTGCCGGGAGCCAGAGAAGACGCAGTTCACGTCAGGGTATCTCAAGCCGGACCAGCCTCTCCCCTGCTCAGACGGCGGAGGCGGAGGTATCGTCGTCTGGAACTCTCATGTCGGGGGGCCCTTGAAGGACCCGCCCAGCAAGATGGCAAGCGAGATGGCCAGCGAGATGGCCAGCGAGATGGCCAGCGAGATGGCCAGCGAGAGGGCCTGCAGGAGAGTCAGCAAGAGGCTCAGCAGGAGAACCAGCACGTGGCTCTGCGGGAGATTCGGTAGCCGGCTCTTTAGGAGGACGGCACACAGCCCTTGATCACAACTGCATCGTGTAACGCTGTACCATGTTCTGTATAGCTATTGGAGTCTAGAATGGCTTTGTCTTTGATGGGGGTCAGAGTGAACAAGGATCTAGTACGGGTTGTTTGTTTGCGGCATCGTTATTGGGTATTTGTCAGCGCCTCGGGGAGAGTTTTGATATCTGGAGCAGTGGGCCCGATACACCACCCCCTGGAGGACCACAGCATTTTCAGAATAGCAGCGGCTGCTCTTCGGCCTTGTTAGGATCAGGGCCAGGACCAGCGTCTGGGTTATTCGAGTTCAGACAGACAAGAAAGAAAAAACCGTCTATTAGGTAGAAATACAGCCTCAGGCCATCTTCGGCCCAAGTTGCCCCATTTCCCGTCCCACGCTCTCTCGTCATGTGCGGTCTAGCGATGCAGGTATGTACAGATTGACAAACAGTTGATGACGATGACCCCCCCTCGTGTACATAGAGTTTTTAGCCAGCCCCCCCCCACCCCCAGTAACGTCCATCCATCATCAATATCATCGGTTTCTTCGCTTTCCGGATTGTTTTGGGCATGGTTTTAACGTGATGCTGGCCGACTCATGGGCATTGCGTGTTGCTGCTGCTTCTTGGTGTCCAATTCCCTCCCTCTGGTTTGAGAAGTACATATAGTCTATGCCGGGGTTCGCTTGAGGTCACGCGAGGCCTGCTTGAGGCTGAAGTTGCACTCCTCGTAGGCACGGCCGGCACCGAAACCGACACCAACAAAGGCGGGCCACGCGCGGCGCTTGAAGAGGAGGACGGAGAAGACGACGCCGAAGCCGAGGCCGAGGGTGGACTTGATGAGCATGTTGGAGAGGCAGCGATCCCACTATCGACACAAAACGTTGGGTCAGTCACTGGTTCTAGTACGGATAGGAATGCCACCGCCGCCGCCGCCAAATCCCAAAACGCTAGTTGGTTGAGAAAGACGTGTGCAGAATGGCTGCTCGAATTAATAGTCGGCCGTGTCGTAGAGGGTGCATTACCTTCTCGTTCAAAAGTGCCTCGCTGACGGGGCGCGAGACGGCGCTCGAAGGCCGGGGAACCGAGGTGTCAGACATGGTGGGTTGAATGGTACTGCAGACGATGGTGTTAGAATCAATTGGTCTTATCTGAGAGGTCATGTGTAGAGGCTGACCTGGTCGTGTCGACTGTGGGATATGATGACAAGAAAGAAAAAAAAAAGAGAGGTTCTTTGCTGTTGACGTCGTTATGTCATGCGATTCAAATTGAAGCTCTTCTCTCCTCCAGTCTCCAACGTGGTGGACCTGGAGCTCGGCCGTCCCCGGGACCTTCAATTGGGCCCTATCGCTTTAAGCGAGCTTGCGTACTGGCTTGCTGGATTGTGCCTTGTTATGCAGCAGCTTGTGCAGTAAAAGGGAGCTATGCGCGCTATGCAAGCTGGCAGGCTTGGGCCGAGGGCGGTGAGGCGCTAGTGCCTTGCTTTGAGTTTAGCGTTCCCGTCCGGGATTGAACTGGCAGAATCTCAAAAAAGTTGCGATTGTACCTTATCGCGGGGAGCTTTGCATAGGCGATGCGATAGCAGACAGAAAAAGTGACGATAGTTCAAAGGCCGCTACGAAAGGCCCCGATTGATGATTTGATTGTTGGAAGTCCAGCCTGCCATAGGCAATTCAGACGTCGCCATGGCCAAGGGAGAAGACCAAAATGTAATTACTCCCCCGAAGTTCTCTGTTCATTTCTTCTCTAGAAGCACCCTCGACTGACCCATCATCAATCCAACTTGCAGGAGAGGTATCTGGCCCTCATCAAATGCGCCAGGTCGCTCGACCAGGACACCACCCAGCCCTTGAACGAGAAGATCGACAATTTATGGACTCTTATATCCGCCGCCAAAGCCGGCTCCTTCCACGCCGCCGAAGAGATCGGCCTGCGATGGCTTCTGAAGCAGATGGACGGCTCCACCGACGCCGCCGAGCAAGTACGCCGATACCCTTTCTCCTGGACCATCCTCGGCTACCTCTTCGATCGAATCCCCCTCTTCTCTCTGTCACGCATCTTCATCGAGAGGCGCTTCCTCTCCGTCCTCCAGCAAGCCGCCAAGGACCTGGCCAAGCCCAGCAAACAACAACCCGGTTCAGATCTCGCAGTCGATGGGGGCAAGGCAAAGAAGTCCAAGAAGAGGAAGCGCGAGGATGAGGTAGCAACCACTTTCGATCTCGACAAGTTACGAACACCAGAATTGTGCGTCAAGTCCGCCGGCGCGCTCTTCGGTGCACTGGCCAAACTGCTCTCCCTCCTCGACGCTGCGCCCAGTCAACTCGCAGAAGAGATCACCATTGGCGCCGAACATGTCAAGTCCCTTTTTCGCGTGCCGGCCGAGGAGCTGCGCGAGCTCGTTGCCCCTTTGCTCTCCATATGTCGACTGGTCTCAGATGTGGTGGGAAGCAATCTTTCGCCCGAGTATCTGAAGTGGATCCAGATTTCGACGTACGTGTGGGATCTACATGCTGCCAGCAAGGGGGATGCCGACGAGTTTGCCAAGTACTTGTTTCCCATCTGCTGCACCCTCATTTCCAAGGTCGAGGGTCTAGGACTAGACGAAAAAAGACGACCGGCCCATCCCGTGGCCCAGAGGTGGGTTGGGGAAGCCTCGGCGCTCGTCATGAAGAACCTCGTCAACCCTGCCCGCTCTACCTTCTTCAACCCGAACGACGGCGGTCTCAATGTTCTCACGGTTGCGCTGGCCACAGCCAGCAAGGATATCTCTACTTGCGCCGAAGTACTATGGGACCTCGCAGTCGGGACCCAGCAATCCGACGATCCTTTGGCTAAGAAAGATTTCGCCCTCTGGACACAGGCTGTCTTTACCTTCTTAATTCAGGCCCTCGAGGAAGCCGGCGCTGCCGACAAGGCTATCATCTCGCGCATGCTGGGCACCGCCATATGGTTCAAGTCGTCCGTCGACAGTGCTACCACACGCCGTATCTGCACAGAGTACGCCCTGAAAGATGGTACAGACTGGGCTCTTGTGGCCAAGACGGTCCAGTGCGAGCCTGACTTGTTCGTTATGGACAGCGAGTTGCTTGCGACGGTGTTTTCTCGGGTCAAGACTGTGTCGCTTGGGGATCTGCCTGACAGTGGTATTGTCGCGGCCGAGACATTGGTCCCATTGATGCGAGCTTTCTCTAAGCTGCGAGACCTGCCTGGCTTCGTTCAAAAATGGTATAAGCAGCTGGTTGAGACGGAAGCCGAATCAAAGGACGCACTGGCAAAGACCATCTGGGCGGATTCCAAACTCCGAGATGAGTTCGCTCAGATCATGCAGGACTCTCTGTCGACTACACAGGTGCTCAACTTGATCGAGTGGCTATCGTCGCAAGATGGTGGCCCGGGTTCTCTACTCATCATAACTGATGCCCTCGCCGCCGCCATCAGTGAATTGGATTACGCCGCTGCAGTTGGATCGAAACTTGTTGACATTATCTCAGAGAAGCCAGCAGGTAAAGATTTCTCTGCAGACATCCGGGGTCTCAAGTTCCGCATAGTCGGTAGGACCATAACTTGGTTGGAATCCGACAAGGTTCATGACATCTGGGCAGAGAACGGTTCCGATATCAAAAAGGTCCTCAAAAAGGGGTCATTCTCTGCTCATGACACATATGAGGCGTTCAAGTGCAGCTGCGAATTCTGCGCAAACATGGGCCATACAGGACCTGATGCGGCTGAAACGTTGAAGGTTGGATGCTCATTTGTGGCAAGGCTCAGCACTGAGATAGGGGATCTCAACGATTTGTCTGCCTTTCCAAAATTCCTCGACTACGCCGAGGCTGCTCTATCGAGCTTCGCGAAGCTCGAAGTTTCGCCTCAGTGCAAGAGCAAGGACCTCCAATCAGATCTTTTCCAGATACTGCTTGCGCTCAGGAGGCTTCTTCGAGCTGGCGCCCCGGAGGCCCCGCGCATAACTTCCATTCTTCAAGTTGTATTGGCTGATGACTTCAAACCCGAACACTCTGCGCTCCATTCCCTCCTGGGTGAGATCGTGCGCGACCTATCCGAACCTAACGATGCCTGCCCATGGACAAAGGATGCAGCCAAGACCGACCTTTCCCTATTATCCATGTTCCACGTTCACGAGTTATTCAAAGAATGCCGCAAAAGCATCATGTCGTCGTGGGCAAAATGGAGGACTCAAATTGCCCAACACTGCTCGTCATCACCCGAATACGCAAAGCTTGTACTGGGCGTTTTACTTCATGTCTCGAGACAACCAACATTCTACTCTGTACGTTGTGGTTATTGGTGGGCAAAAGCCATTGTCTTTTACTAACATATGATCAGGACATGAAATTCGATGACCTTGTCGAATTCGGCTTGGGGCTGTCGTCGCAACCCGCGGCTGTCCTTGTTCTCCTCGAGAGCCTGATCCAGCTCACGGTAGGGTAAGTAAATCCATTGCCCCTAGACTACCGTGCTGTGCAGCACTAACCAAATAGCAGATACGTCGTCGACAATGCTGGCCCGACTGCAGAAGCTTATATCACAGGCATCTCTGCCTACGCTCAGAACCTGGATGTATCCGAAACTGATGACAGAAAAGTACATCTAGTACTATTACAAAGTGCCATGACCGGCCTCAAGCGTAGAAAGACTGATGCGTCCAGTATTAATGTCTTAATACAAAAGCAGCGATCCATCATTGAGCAGAGCCTTACCCGTTTTGCTTCGGATTGGAAGAAGATGAAGGACGATAAGGGCGACCAAAACAAGCTTACGGAGCTTGATCTGGTACTTGATGCCTCAGAAGTTATTAAAGAAGATATTTCTGCCCAGCCCATCGAGTTGCCTTCAAAGACACTCAAGAGACTCAGCGAAGCGAGTCAAAAACTATGCGCGGCTGGCAGCAGCACTGGCTGGAAGTTGAAGACGTTCCTCGCCTCGAATCAGAACGTTGCTGGCGATATCGAGGAACTCGTCAAAGAGCAGAGCTCTGCTGATGACGGTCTTGGTGACAACGAAGAAGCCATCTCAGCCTTTGTCGACGCCGCTACGGACGGTTTCGACACTGCGAAGAAGCTGGAGCTGCTTCAGCGCCTTGTCGGCGATGACGACTTGTGGAAGGATTCTAGCGCGACGTGTCTCATCGTGCGGAGAATCGTAGACACGATCCCATGTAAGCAGTCCGTTTATCAACCTTTCTTAAATCATGAAACTAACAGATATCTAGCCTCCGCAAAGTCGTCAATACCTTCCGAATCCGGCTCTTTCGATCTCGCGACTGTATATAACTCCTTGGCGCTTCTTCTTACCAAGACGACATCGCCAATTCTCTTCAGCAACATTGTGGAGACAATGGTTGATCTGCTGGAAAAACACGCCGCGGCGACGAGCCAGTCCAATATCGACATTACATTATCCAGCATCGCCAAGATCTGCTCCCCAGAAGGACCGGAGCTGGAGAAGGCGCCTCGCGTCACCAGCGAGGTCTACACGGGCCTCTTTGACATCCTCAGCGTCATCATCCGACGCCATCGGACCCGGTTACGGGGCCACTACCACCTGCTCCTCACGGCCCTGCAGGTGCTCCTCCGCGTACTTCTCGCGGATCCTGCCTTGAGATCTTCTTCATCATCCACCACATCGAGACAGTTCTCCATTGGGAACAACAGCAATGCCACCTCGTTCCTCTACCCGCCCTGGCTCCACGAACCCCTCCGCGCGCGCCACGCCGCCGACTTCGCCCGGCTCCTCACGCTGCTCTGCGAGCCCAGCAACGCGGCCCTGGCGTCGGGCGCCACCAAGAAGCACAAGAACGCCCTGGACTCGGCCAAGGACACGGCGAAGCGCGAGGTCGGGCAGCACGTGTTCCGGGTCGTGCTCCTCTACATCAAGCTGCAGCTCGAGCGGGGCGACGTGAGCCGCGACGTGCGCCGCGCCCTCGAGCCCGGCATGTTCTCCGTGTTGAGCGTCACGCCCGACGGCGGGCGCCGCATCCTCAACGAGTCCATGGACGCCAGCGGCCGCGTCATCTTCCGGCGCATGTTTGCCGAGTTCTCCAAGTCGGTGAAGCGGAATAATGTGTAAAGGGGTCGCTTGGTGCGGCAAAGGTGTAGATAGATATACCTATACATGTATATAGATCGAGAGGAAAAAGGAGAGTGGGCGGTTTGCTTGGAGGGGTGTGTGTAATATGGCGTTCAGGGGAAGAATGGTTCATTGCGCATGCTTTACTATTATGCGCTTTCAGATAGATGTTGAGATATATAGGAGCGAGTAGATATTCACAGCATTTGGGGTTTTGTAATTCAGAGCAGATCAACGTGGCCGATGAAGTGATGACTATTGTCTTATGAGATATGAACACTTATGCTTACTGCGTAGGCTAGACTTATCGATATGATTGTACTGGTTCATTCATACACTTTGGGGGTATCGCTTCCATCAACAAGTCCGCATCCCAGGCCACTATTACGTACTTTGAGGTAGCGGCTGGACGTACAGGAAGAAATTCACTTAATTTTCCTATTATAGATCGCTATTTTATGCATGCCAATAAATGGACATCCCACCTGCTAGACCATTACCGCATGCTGGTGTCTAGCGGAACTAGACTGTGTAGGTACGTTGACGATGGCTGGGCCTTCGTATTTCTATTTTGCCCAAGAGATACGTCTGCTGCACCGACAGCTGCTGATACGCTCGCTGCGTCATCCATCTACCGCCGCTGCTCCAAGAACTCGTCCAAATCGACGTGGACACGCAGCCCCTTCTCGTACATCGTGCTGTACACCGACCGGAGCTCCGACGGATCATTGCCGCGGCCCCCCAGCATGCCGACGCCCTCCATGAAGACCTGCTTGGACCAGGGACACCGCTGGATGGCGCGGTAAAAGACGTCTTTCGCCTTGGGCCGGAGCTCTTTCGTCCCGCGACAGTACCGGATGTACGAGACCCAGATGCCCACGTTGTGCGTGCAGGAGGGACAGTCCTCCAGGGCGTGCTCAAACGCCGCTCGCGTCGAGTGCGCGTTCCCCGACTGCAGCTCGTGGCGGATCGCGAAGACGCGGCTCGTGACGCAGTCGTGCTTCTTGGTTAGGATGGTGGCGTTGAGCAGGGTGCATACCCGGTCGTCTATGCTTAGTCGGGTCTCTTTCCAGGCGAAGAGGGTGAGGAACATGGTGTTATCGGGAAAGAATTCCAGGAAAGACGCCATGCATTCACGCAGGAAGGCTGGTCGGTATGGTCTGCAATAGATGGTTAGCGTAACTTGTTCTACTCAGATCCAAAAGCTAAATGAAGGCCACATAATTGCTCACCCATGGCTAATGTGCATGTATAGGAGCTGAGCGGCAAACTGGAGCAACTGCTCGTGTCCCGTGTTGGCCGCAAGCCCACGAGACTTGAAATCCTCTGAACATCTGGTGACGGCGGCCATGGCGAATTCGATATCTCCTTGTCCCTCTCCCCGCGGTTCCTTGCCGCCCTGCTGGGTCAAATATTGCAACAGAACCAGCGCTTTGGCGTAGAGCGAGGCCACCGTGTAGTTTCCTTGAGATGTCGAGTACTCGCAATTAGATGTCAGTGTCTGCCGTGTTTTGAGAATCAACGCCGGCGAAGCCGGCTCCATTGCGGAGGATGACGAGCTGCTGCTCTCTTGGCTAACGAGACACAGTCTGGACAGACTCATCGTCAGGTTTCCATACTGGAGTGCCATGCACGCCCACGCCAGACACAGCTGGAGCTTCTCCTCGGGCGACAAGCCTGGCAGCTGGAGGGCAGCCGAGAAGACATTGGAGCCCGCAGCATGGTTCCCGGCGCGGAACTCATAGTTGGCATAGCCAATGTATAACTCGATATTGGTGGGGAATCGTTTCAATAAGGCTTTGGCCGCCTTCTTTCCATCGGTCTTGGGACTGCAGATATCGAAAGCCAGATGATACGTTGCCAGATCACCACAATTATGAGAGCGACAAAGCTGCTTCAACGCATTGCATACCAGTGGGAGCTGGCCAATGTGGAGGAGAGTGTGGACAGGCTCCATGTAGTTGAACCAAGCCGTCCGGGGAAAGAGTACTTCAGTGCTCGGACTGATTCGTTGGTGACTTTGGGGGAACTCGAGAGGTTTGTTGGAGCTGCCTTCGGTCTCAAGTGTCTGAGTCAACTCTTGACTCTTGTTACTGTTAAACTGAGCCAGGCCATTCGTGTCAAGCAGTTCATCCCGGACAAGTAAACCGCTTGCGCCGTTAGATGGGCCTGGCGCAGGTGGAAGCTGATGGAATACCAAGAAAGCGGATATCAACTGTTCTTGAACCATTTTCAGTGCGCTATCAGGGGCGAAGAAGAGGAAGTCCTCTATATCGGTGTACATGACAACTCTGTACGGGTCATCTTCGGTGCCTTCGTCCATGGTCCGGGCCGGCACTTGGGCATGCGAGCTTCGATGCTGTTCTGATGCCGCCCAGGCTTCGTAGGGGTCCCGGGTGTTGAGGGCATCACCGTAATCGAAGGTTTTGGCTTCGGGGGGTTCCTCCGTACCACCGCTCGATTCAAACGCTGCCCAACCTTTAGCTGCATCCTCCCCTACCCGGGCCACTTCGCTCTCCCAGAAGCCCTGGAATATCGGAGGGACTGCCATTGTTGTATTGTTGTCGGCAGCGCGTATGCTTTCCGGGCGACAGAAGTGCAGCTCAAGAATTGCCTGCCAGGACGCAGCGGCGAGCTCGCAATAGCCGCTCTCGGCGACAAAGCGTGTCAGCCTGGTAAAGACGACAATGAGCTGAGCATACAAGTCTTGATCGATATGCATGGCTCCCTGCTGACCAAGGGTAACTCTCAACTGTTGCATCTTGTTGATGTAAAGCAGTTTGATATCTTCATACCGCAGAGTCGATAAGTTTGTCTGTCGGAAGTCCACATAGGCCTTCCAAATGGCAAAGCTGGAGCTGTGCTCGCGCACCACATCCTCCCATCGTTTCGCCAGGGCTTTGGAATCCCATATCTTGGCCCCTTCCCTCATGGTTTGCAGGACCAATGTTTCCCGTTGTTCGGGTGATGTGCAGTGTGGCAAGGCTTTCTCCAGCATGGAGAGCTTGATGTCGGCAAAGCTCCGGATTTCTGCTTGTGTTGGTCTCTGGCTGTTTCGCTCCCTGACGTGGAGGAGAGTATCCTGGTGCTCTACCAATGCCAGCCAGGCTTCGATGTCTTCTGGGTGATGTCGCACGCGTTCTGACAGTTGCACTGTTTTTGCCTTGATAGGATCATCGAGATCCCTCCCCCGAGATTCGTCGGCGTCGCTACCATACTCTTCATCGCTGTCCGAGAACTCATGCGGTTTAGACTTCCCATGGATGGATCGGTATGAGGGTCCCTCTTCGCCCGAAGATGCGCCGTCCGCATCGTCGGATACGGATCTTTTCCTCTTCTTGGAGGCGCCGCCCAGAGGCAGGAAATCCTCGGCGCCAGTGTAAGTCACAGCCTTCTCGGCTCGCACTCGGACGACCTGCGCGTTGGCGCGACCAGAGCTCGCCAGCGGGTGTTTGCGACCGCCGTTGAGCGCGGAGCCACCGCCTTCGTAGTAGCCGCGGAGGGTGAACTCATCGCGGCTGCCCAGCTGCTCAATGCGGATGAAGCCGTCAGCGCCGAGGATGCGACCGCGTCCGTACCTCCGGTAGGCCGGGACGTCGTAGCGGTTGTTACCTCCGTATCTCCTGATCAAGGGGTCCCCGCGTTTGTCGACTACGAAGTTGTCCCCCTTCGGCGCTTCAGAAGAAGAGCCTGCCGCCGATCGCCGCGGGAGATCCAGGCGGCTTTCTCTAGGTGGCGGCGATCTGTCATGCCGTGACCGCTTATAATCGGATCTGCCATGCTCATGTCTACTACTACTGTGGCTTGGACGCCCATGCCGATGACTTCGCGATCTTGAATCTTCTTTGGGCTGACTGCTGTCTTTATCCTTGGTGTTTTCTGGGGTGGCATCTTTGGCAGGTGGTGGCTCAATCTTTGGTTTGAAAGACGAGAACGTTGGAACACGCGGCTTCTGCCCCTGCTTGGACGACATTCTGGATGATGCAACGTCCCATCATATCGAGGCTGCAATCCCAGACTTCAAAAGGCGATCTCCACAGATCCGCGTGATGGGAAGGTTGAGGTGCAAGATTACTCGTGTTGTTGCAAATCTCACAGTGCCTGTAATAAGTTCACGTCCCTGGAAATCGAACGCCGAGGGCCCAAGCTTCTACCGTGTCAGCACAGTGCACCGTACTGTGCTCGGAATGTCAGCATTCTTCGATCAAAGTAACGAGAATTGCACCAAGGCATTTATTGTGATACTCTATTAACTTGGTATAGCACTCTCAGACCGAATCAATATGTTGTCGTAATGATCAATCAACAGAAGATAATCAATCAAAAGATGCAACCCACACATCCATCGTCCTCGGCGGCTCCCCTCCAAGCCCCCGGACCGAAGCGATGGTCGCATCCCGAGCCGTCCGTAACACGAGCTTCACCCGCTCATCCGTAATATGCTCCTCCATCTCCCTGATAAACTCCTCATCGACCACCGAGAGCGTCTCCCAGCGACCGTCCAGCAGGCCCGGCCGGGGAACAACCATAGCCCCCTCCCCTTCCCCCTCCCCTTCTCGTTGCTGTCGAAGCGTCCACCCGGCCGCCTTGGCCACCTCGGCGATTGCCCGGGGCCCCAGCGGCGACTGGATGTTGGCGCTGCTCTCGGCCTTGTGGCTCTCGAGCATGCCCGTCGCCAGCGTCGCCAGCACGTGCGGCTCCGCGGCCCGCTCCGTCGCCTGCAGGGCGTACTCGGCGACGCAGAGGCGCGCCGCCCGCCCGCGCAGGGCGCCCAGGACGGCCCCGAGCACCGCGGGGGACGCGAAGTACCAGATGCAGTGCGAGAGCACCGCGACGTCCCAGGTCTTCCCGCTGCCGTCCGGCGGGGCCTGCGCCTGCGCGAGGAAGTCCTCCGGGGTGGCTTGGTGCCAGGTGATGCGGCGGCCGATGGGGCTGGCGGAGAGGTGGGCTTGGGCTTGGGCCAGGGTGAAGGGGGCGCCGTAGTCCGAGGGGGCGGGGTCTATGGCATCGCTGGAGGTGGTGCGAGTCAATATAAAAATGATTACTTGATTTTACCGTTGGGTTTGGCCGTTGACTTACATGGACCCGCTCTCCCCAACCACTTCGGCCAGCACGGCCGTGGCGTTTCCCTGGCCGCACCCGATCTCGAGGACGCGGCTGCCGGGGGCGATGTTCCAGTGGTTGACGAGGTCGATGCGGTGCTCGGCCTGCCCGATCTCGACTTCCGGGTGCTTGGGATCATACAGGGAGTAAGAAGCGATCTTGGGCGCATCGGATACCGATAACAACCTGGGAACAGCTGTCTCTGCCATATTGAATTGTGCGTGATGGTGCAAAAGCAGATCTGGTAAGGACTATTATTGGTTATGTACGATTGTATAAAGGACAGTCTGCGCAACAGTAAATGGTTCAGGGCACAATACAGATGGATGATGCGGCGTGATAGGAAGTCAAGATGGCGTGGCCGTTGAATCGATGGGAATTTGTGACGAGATGGATGATCATTTATTTATAGCTTGTATTCTTTCATTGCCCGGGTTTCCAACTGCTGTATCATTTGCACGTTTGTAGTCGTCGTCATTTCCAGTTCCCTGAGAAACCATACGAGAAATGCATATGGCAATTACTCCTTTGGGGACGGTTATTGAAGAACAGTGACTCACAATCTTTCAGCTTACAGCCATGAAGGAATGACTCTTTCCAATCTAGTAGCTAGGCGATAGTAAAGGGAACATTGGCATGCACTTGTATGCAACTAGCCCACGACCCCACAGTCCATCCATCACCAACATCACACACATCCCAACCTTTAACAACACCTGAACTCCCTTCGTGGTAATCTGCCAAATGATACCCTTCAGACCTCCTGCATTGCTTCTGGGATGAACTTAAGTTTCTCCGCGCCCCTTTCTTGGCTGACGATGAATGAGTCAATCAGAAATCGACCTGTTAGGAAGGAGGCAGGCATAGGTCATCCATCTATCATACGACCTGGAGAACGGGGTGGGGAACGGGACTTACTAATAGCATTGATCACCACCTATGATATTTGCATCTCTGTTACTCTATTTGGCATTTAGGCCAAAGCTGCGCAATTAAGGAGGACTTCGGTCTCGTGTCATAGCATCAAATTCTGAGAAACAAGAGCTCTTGCTAATCATGGCCATGGCCAGAAGAATAGACCACAGACAGCAAGTCAAAAGAAGTAGAACAAAAGTTTCAATTCCAGGAGGTATAAAAGTGTGACGACGACGCTGATCCGCCCCGAGAAACCCATCCTCTCTCCCCGTTCCCATTTCATTTCATTACAAAAGTACGCAGGCATGATCGTAACGACATCATCTCATCCGTCAGTGAACCGAATAGATAGATCAGATCATCCAACCCATCAATCAGAGCTCTCAGTCATCCTCATCCGAGAGCAACTCGTCCACCAGTGACGACTCGTCGGTAGCATCGCGTTTCTTCTGCTTTACCGTCGCATCACTCGCGTCTCCCTCATCTTCGTCCTCATCCATCTTGCTGTCCTCGTCTGACGTGACCTCCTCCTTCTTAATGACAGGCTTGCGCGCCGACGACATTATCCTAACGTCCTTCTCGTCCTCCTCGTCCTCCTCCATGATCGTCTTCTCGTCCATCATCATCACCGTCGACTTCTCGTCGCCCGCCACCGACCCGGCTACCGACGAACCCGCCACCGAGCCCGTCACGCTGCGGCTCATCGAGTTGCGGAACCTGGTCTTCTCCTGCTGCTGCTCGTTGAGCCCGTTGACGATCTTGCCGAGGCTCACGTGGATCTTGTAGAGCGCGTTGCGGCCCGTCGCGTCCGAGAGCAGGTTGTCCTCGACCGCCGACGAGATCTCCTCGTACATCTCGCGGATCTTCTCCTCGGTCGACACGGGTGAAATGTAGAGCTTGCCCAGCAGGGGTGCAATCGTCTTCTTCTCTTCCTCTGTTGCGGTTTGTAAATTAGCTTCCATGTGATCAATCATAAGTATATATTGGGTGGGACGAGTAGACTTACTGCTGAAATTGCTGTTGAGCTTCTCGAGAATGTCGCTGGCAAAGTCGAGGTGGACGTCACCGTTGACAATCTTCTTCTCCAGATCCATAGCATAGCCTGGCTGGTAGCACTTGCGGGGATCTGTCCAGTCCACCAAGCATGCGCCGATAGTATTCAGAGTGGCCATCTGATCATCGACATCTGCATCTTCATCGTCCAGACTCTCGCGGATCAGGTACAGCGAATGTAGCGCATCCAAAGCGATGGAACGGAGCAGGTGCTGGTTTTCAGACCGAGAGTAACAGAAGACGGGCAAGAAGTAGTTGAGAGCTTGGCGCACGCTCTGGTTGCCCGAACTGGAGGGGTCGAAGTAGGCAATAACCAGGGTCCGAAGCAGTTCTGCCGAGGCTTCCTGGTCCGTGACCACTCTGCCGAGCAGCAGCTTGGAGACGGCGACAGTGGCGGCACCTTGGACTTCCGGGTTCTTGGAGCCGGACCGCAGCGCCTTGACGTATACCTTGAGAAGCGTGGGGTTGTCTGACAGAAGCTTTGCTCCGTGTACGTTTAGGATATCGGTGAGAATCTGGAGCGCAGTAATCTGAAGTGCCGAGTGACCCTTGCTGAAGAAGTGCATGAAGAGTGACAGATTCTCCTCGGCAAGGGGTCGGTCCAGCAGAGAACACAGGCCAAGGCAGACAAGACCTCGCTCACGGACAGGCGCCTCGTGACTGCGAACGGCGGGGACCACCAGGTTGTTCAGCATTGAAACCAGATGGTCATTCTCCTGGAGCGTGCCCTCAACATTGGAGAGCATGCATTGCACGATATGCAAGCATTTCATGTTGATCATGATCTCCTTGATGGCCTTGGCCCGGGCCTCCTCCTCGCTCAACTCGGGCTCGTTCTTTTTCCTTCCGTCGGCGGGGGGTGTACCGTCGCTCTCGACCTCAGAGTGAGCCGAATGGAAGCTTTCATTATCGTCGTTGTCGGTGGCAGGCTCATCGACGATCGTATCGTGGACATCCGCCACAGCCTCGAGGACGACGCTGCAGAACTCCTTCTCACCAGCTGCATCGGGGGCGCAAATGTCACGGAGGACATCAATGGCAAGCTTGGTCACCTCATCGGGCAGTTCGGGGATGGACAAGCTCTGCCTGAGCAGGGCGAACATCTTCCGGCGACCGACCTCGTCCGAGTAATCCAGAGTCAGGATGATGTGCAGCAGTTGCTCGACAATAAACTCCTGTTCCACGGTGTCCTCTTCGTCCTCTTCATCATCATCCACCTCCTCTTGGGCATTAACTCTCCGGATGGCTTCGATCAGGACATTCAGGTACCGCTCCAGGTAGAAAGCGACCTTGGTGACTTCGGGCAACTTCTCCTCGACCAGGGACTCGTATTTCCGGTTGCCATCGGCGCGACAGAAGTCGTTGAAACTGCGAGCCATGAAGACACCCTCGGCACTCAACGTCTGCCAGAAGTTGTCGTCGAAGTTAACGGCATTTCTGTAATCGGGCCTGCCCTCCCAGAAACCTTTCATGGCTTCGAGCGCAACGCCATTCTCTACGCCTGAGTTGACCACATCGATTCGCTCCAGCAATTCGAGAAGGCCGTCGAAACTTGGCTCTGGAGGCTCAGCGGCCTTGTCGCCTTCTGCCGGGTGACTGACGCCGGCGCAGTCCTCGATCCAGCGCTCGCGGAACAGACGGCCAGCGGCTTTGCGCACCGTCTCGTCTCGATCCCTCAGACCCCAACGCAACAGTTTCTCTCTCATAGAGAGCGACAGGTGGCGGAAATCACCAAGAGCTGGCAGTAACCTAGAATACACAGCCCGGCGAGTCTGGGGATCTTGGTCTCGAGCCCTTTCGAGGAGATAGGGGAGTGTGTTTGGGAGAATGGGCAAGTTGACCAGCAGGGAGCGCCTGACATCGGCGCTAGGGTCATTCTGCAATACCTCGAGGAGCTTCTCCAATAGGCCTGTTTCGGCATTGTCGTCGCTATCGTCTGAGTTGGCCATGCCCTCGACCTGGTTGCCGGCCAATCGTCCGAGACCCAAGACAGCCTGGGCACGAACCATGGCCTCCTTGTCCCGGATTCGCTTGAGGAGGCCGTGTCGCAAGGACTGGAAAAGGTCATCGTCGATGGCATCGAGGGAGTTGATGATGTGTGAGATCAGCTGAGTAGATCGGTAGCGGACGAACTTGTCTTTGGCGGTGAGCAAGGGAAGGACCGTCTCCATGACCAGCGTGGTTAGGCGAGTGGTCGGGGTCTCGGGCATGGTACTAGCATCGACATCCTCCTCGCCGAGCAACTCGTTGTCCTTGTCGTTGGCGTGGCGCAGGAAGAGACCGACGAAGCGGATGGTCTTCTCGCCGACGCCCTCGCTCTTCTTGACGGGCATGACGCGCAGGACGCAGCGGGTGAACTCGGCGTTGAAGTCGGTCTCCTCGAAGTCAAGACTGTCGGCGGCCTGGGACTTGCCCTTGCCGGCCGGAGGCGTGGGGGGCTCATAGCAGCAGGACTCATGGATCTTGCGCAGGTTGACGACGAGCTTGCGATGGGTGGCGGTGGACTTCTGGGCGTCCCTGAAGACGGCGCATATTTGGGTGCGCAGGGCGCTGTCAGGGGCTTCTTCGGGGATGTCGAGGGAGTTTGCGGAAGCGCGGGATGCGCGAGTGGCGCGGCCCGTCCGTGTCGAAGCCCTGGGGGGCATTGTGTGTCGGAATGTCGAAAGTCACCGGAGGTGGTACTTTTTTTATTTGGTGATGTTTATGGTTTTGTTGATAGTGTATATACCGGTACGCTACGACATGTACGTTACTGTTGTTTTTGACGCTAAAGCGTCCGAGGCGGGCAGGCGGGGGTGGCCGAAGTTCGAGCGGGATGGATGCCAACTGAATGCTTGATGTTTGACAAGTACCAAGCGGTATGGTTGGAAAAGGATGGTCTCAGTCAATAATTGGAACTTCAATTTGATTTCGAGAATGTGCATATGCAAGCCAGGCTGGGTATCGCATGCAAATGGACTCTTCAATCTCTCGATTAATTGATCAAAACACGCGCACCGCGTTGCTTGTCCTGTATTTGTTATCCCAAAAGAGCCCTGTGTGTTGGCAAGCAGCGCAGAGCAAAGTGGGGGTTACTGGGCAACGCTCTGACTGCTGTATGTAGGCTCAAAGGCTGTAACCTTAGCTGATGGGAAACAAAGGTCGGTCCCTGCCAATCCAAAAATTTGGAGATTCCAAAAGGCTTGGCAGGCAGACCCCACACTTGCGCCAATCGATTAGCTGATAAGCAACTAATTTTCTTTGACGGTACCAGGGTCTCGTCGCAATTGAGATTCAGAGGGCATTTACAAGCCCAGACAGTATCGGGCAGTTTACCACCTAAACCAACTCCCATAACTTCCCGCCCTTATAATTTCGTACAGAACAAGTCCATTTCCTCATAATGGCAGGTTCTGGGAAGCTCAAGCGGTCAAGAGACCAGGCCACCGACTCGGCCGACAAGCCGACTGCTGCTGCTCCTTCCGAGAAGCCTCAGGCGGCCGCTGCAGACGAGGGCGCCGGAGAGACTGCCACCACCACTGACGCAACCGAAAGAGCCACCAAGCGACCCCGAGTCGAGGAGAACCGTACCCTGTTCGTTCGCTCGCTTCCTACTTCGGCAACCGACGAGAGCCTGACCGAGTTCTTCTCCAACTACTTCCCCGTCAAGCATGCCACTGTCGTCAAGGACCGTGCCACCAAGGCATCCAGGGGATATGGTTTCGTGAGTTCTCCCCCTGCCCTCGGACAAGCCGCAAACCGCAAACACCCTCGAAGCACCAATTAACATTTTATCCCACTTGAAGGTCACTTTTACAGACGCCGAGGATGCCCTAGAAGCCAAGAAGAAGTTGAACAACCAGGCCCTCGACGGCAGGAAGATCACCCTCGATGTCGCTGAAGCCCGCCAAAGAAAACCTAAAGCTACCGCCGACGGCTCCGGTGTCGCCTCTGAGACCGTCGCCCGTAAGGAGAAGAGAGTCGCCGAGTTGGAGCAGGCACGAGCACCCCAAAATGCAAAGCTGATTGTCCGGAATTTGCCCTGGAGCATCAAGACGTCTGAACAGCTGGCCGCTCTGTTCCAGAAGCATGGAAAAGTCAAGTACGCCGATATTCCCCAGTCCAAGGGAAAGCTCTCTGGTTTCGGTTTCGTCACCTTCCGCCGCCACAAGCACGCCGAGATGGCCATGGAGGGTGAGAATGGAAAGATCGTCGACGGTCGCCCTATCGCCGTGGACTGGGCTGCCGACAAGAAGGAGTGGATGAAGCAGCAAGATGGTGCCGCTACTGAGGAGACTACCCCTAAGAAGGACAAGAAGAAGGCCAGCACTGAAAAGCCCAAGGCAGACGAAGATGAGAGCCCGGAGGATAAAGAGGAATCTGACGATGATATGGATGCCGACCTGAAAAACTTCATGAAGAACCATATGGAGAACCTGGAAGACGAGGACGACAATGACGAGGATGATGAGGACGAAAATGAGGAGGAAGAAGACGACGCTGACTTGGGTGTCGATGATGACGATGAGGAAGAGGAGGAGAAGCCAGCTAAGAAGTTGACCACAAACAACGACACCACCGTCTTCATAAGAAACTTGCCTTTCTCCGTGGATGACGCGGGTCTGAAAGAGCATTTTGAGCAGTTCGGCCCTGTCAGGTACGCCCGCTGCGTCATGGATCGTGCTACCGACCGACCGGCCGGTACTGGCTTTGTGTGTTTCTACAACCAGGACGATTCTACTGCGTGCGTGAGAGGAGCTCCCCGCCAACAACTACCCGAAAACCCCGGCAAACGGTCGATTCTTCAAAACGAGATGGCGGACCAGGCTGGTATGTACACCCTGGACGGTCGAGTCTTACAGGTGACGCAAGCTGTCAACAAAACCGAGGCCGCTCGTTTGACCGAGGTGGGTATTGCTGCGCGTGATACCAAGGACAGAGACAAGAGACGCCTGTATCTACTTCCCGAGGGCAGCATTCCTGCCGGCTCGCCTTTGCACTCGCTACTTTCGGCCGCCGAGATCCAAATGCGTGACGACAGTGCTGCGCAGAGAAAGAAGCAGATTCAGAGCAACCCCAGTTTGCATGTCAGTCTTACGCGTCTTGCTCTTCGCAACATCCCCCGCGACATGAGCCCCAAGGAACTCAAGGCCCTCGCTCGCGAGGCCGTGGTCGGGTTCTCCAAGGATGTCAAGGCCGGACTCCGCCAGCCCCTTTCCAAGGAGGAGATCAACCGCGGCGGTGCCGACGACAAGGAAGCGGAGCGCCGCCGCAAGGAGAAGAAGAAGGGTATTGTGAGCCAGGCCAAGATCGTGTACGAGAACGCGCAGGGCTCCAAGGTTGACGAGAAGGACGGCGCCGGCAAGAGCCGTGGCTACGGTTTCGTCGAGTACTCGTCGCACCGATGGGCGCTCATGGGCCTGCGATGGCTCAACGGCCACCAGGTCAAGAACGAGACGAGCAAGAGCTCACGCCTGATCGCCGAGTTCGCCATCGAAAACGCTCAGGTCGTGGCCCGCCGCAAGGACATCCTGCTCCGGTCGACGCAAGGACCCCGCAACCCGCCGCAGCAGGAGATGCCCGCCAGCAATGCTCCCTTCGCCGAGAGGAGGACCGCCTTCCGAAACGCGGGCAAGCATGGCGCCCAGCGACCGGGGTGGAACGGCCAGAGGGGCGGCAAGCCTGTCCGGGACAACAAGAAGCCCCAAGGTGGCGCGGAGAGCAGGAAGTCCGGCGGCTTTGATCTCAACGGACCTGGTTTCAACAATAGGAAGCCTGCGGGCGGTTCGGATTCTACTCAACCAGGTCGTGGTGGTGAGGAAAAGAAGGCAAGTAGCACACGGGAAGCTCTGGATCAGAAGATCATTGCTAGGAAACGAAATATGCGGAAGAAGAAGGCGACGGCGCGCAATAGCCGCTGATTATAAGGAGAAAGAAGAAGGGTATCGCTATTACATGGAAAGGGGTGTTTTGTTCTCTCTTTACGTGTATCAGATACCTAAGTATATATCTATTCTTTGCTGTCTGTCTATCGTATTATCAAAATCCTGGTCACTTCAAGGAAAGAGTTTAAAAATATCAGGGTGTCCCATTAGAGGGGCCTTTCTTGTTCATGACTTCAGACTCGGATACAATGTGAGGATGTTGCTTCTGTTGTATTTGTCTGGCAACTCGCACCAAAGTAGGGCCAGCCACTGTGCCAAGCAAGACTCCTAGTCAACCCCTTTCTACCGACAACATAGCATTGACAACTCATTTCGTAGGAGGGTAGCATGGCAAGGCCAGAGAACCGAGTACATGCAACATGCAACAACCTTTGGTAAGTCATGCCCGTCAATTTTATTTTACAGTTTTATATACATGGATGGATGAACACCCAAATGAGTGAAATAATAATAATAGCACCGCATGCTGAGTAGAGGGGTATATTCTCCATCGCAACCTGTCCAATCCATATCCATTTATCGTACCGCCACCACTGTATCCATGATCATACTTATCCTCATAATCACTTTGTCCAGAACCATCCTGATGATTTATTCTCTTCCTCCGTCTTCTTGTTATCGTCCTCGTGGTTCTCCGCCTCGGACGAAGACGAGGAGGACCACTTGAACTCCTTGCTGGTCGAGTGCTGTCGCTGCGTCGAGCGCTGGACCACGTTTCCCGCAGCGTCGTAGCGCGTCGTCGTGACAGTCTCGTGGGTCATCCAGGGACCCACGCGCCGGGAGCAGGACTTGACGGTCTTGCCGCCATCCGGCTCGGGGATCTCCTCGGTCCATTCCGCGTTGTCGTTGTCAGACTTGGAGAGGCCTCTGGTGGCGGTACCAGGCTCCCCTCCTACTCCTAGCCCCTGGTGGCGTGTCGCGATATCGCGAGGGGTAATGGCGGTTGGGGTATTCTTGTCTTGGTCCTGATCTTGGTCTCGGGGCGGCAGAGGCAGAGGGACCAAGACGGATTTGTTGGGGTAGCCGCCGAGGCGTCTGGCGAAATCCGATTCAGTGTCGCGGTATAAATCCTCGGAGGTGTCGGCGTCGGCGCCGTCCCGGCGATCGGTCTTGCCAGCGCTGGGACCCATCTCCTTTATGATTTCCTCGGCCTTGGACTTGGCCAATCGTATGAAATCGTGAATATCCGTCCCCTTCTGCGTGGAGTGCGAATCCTCTCCTTCTTTTCCGAGACCCAGTTCATTCCTGATATCTCGGCCAATCGACTCGCCCAGTCGTATCAGGCGTTGCATGAACGCATCCGTCGCGGGACGCCCGTCTTTCTCGTTCTTGGTGTTGATTTCTCGGAGCATTTCCAAGCTGGCCGACTGAAAAGCGTTCATCAAGAGACGAAGGTCATCGTTATAGTCGGAAGGGGAAACACCACCGAACGGAATGCCACTGCTACTGCCGTTGGGTATGCCAAGCAATCCCAATATGGGCGATGGCCCACCCATTTGTAGGTGCTGTTGCCGCCTCCTCCACGCCCTCTCTTCGTCGCAGGCGGCGGCGTCGCGGATGTACTGGTGGATGTGGAACTCGGCCTGGTCCGCCGTCAGCTCGCGGCGGAATAGATCGCTGGTGGCGATGGTGGCAATGCGCCGGGCCGCAGGCCGGAAGGAGGCGGGCGGGAAGTAGGCGTCCCAGAGGCGACGGCGCTCGAGGCTGGCCTCCCAGTCGTACCAGTCGCGCATGCTGCCGAAGACTCCGAAGGGCGGCTGCAGCAGGGACGTGTGGAAATCGAATTCGTGGCCTCCAGAACCATAGCTCGTTTCTTCTGGAAGGAGTTTGGGCCGCAATTCGAGGTTGGCGAGCGGCTGACCCGAGCTCACGGCCAACAGGTCCTCGAAGGCGTCGCGGAAGGTGAAGCGGCCCTCCCGGGGGCCCGACTTGACGTCCTTGGGGATGGGCTGGGGGAGGCTGTACTGGAGCAGGAGCGGGGAGTAGGCCGAGTGCTGGACCCAGGACTGCACCGTCTTGTCTCGGAGGCTGCGGGCCACGGCCGACTCGAGCGTGGCGAACTCATCTTGTGAGGAGGAGGGCCCGCCGCCGCTGCTCACCGTAGTCGTCATATCATTGGTGTTGCCGATTTCAGACAATGCACTGGCACTGCTTTCGTCATGCGCAGAGATTGGAGTATTGTTCTTCTGGGATGACGAAGACGAGGGCGACCAGATACCGCGGACGGTTTGGGAGATCTGGTCGTCTACGCGATGCTTGAAGCGCACGAAGGGGTTGGTGGATTCCGAGTCACCCGGCATGGCGATGGTTAGTGGCCGGGGACCATTGACCAAGGTAAATAAATGTCAGAGATGTGTTAGTCGATGAGGTTGTTGCTTCAATGTGGTCACGAATATCCAATTGTCAATCGAGTGTGATGGGTTGGATGGTAAATTGCCAGACTTGATGTACAATTGAAAGGACAAGTCGAGATATGACTCCAAGTTTAGATGCACAAGAAATAGAATTGATTGATGTAGGCTACGTATGATGATAGAACGATCATGAGATGAATGGAAGGCTCCAGTAACATGAAAAGCTTCAAGATCCTGGATCGAGGTAGCAAACAAGAGGTGGGGTAAAGAGCGCTTGAGCACTGTAGCATCCCCGGTAGGTACCGATAATTAGTGCTAGAGTACCTGAAGCTGACAGGCTCCGTAGTGGGGTGGATTCCAGCCCTGTCAGCTCAAGCTGCAGCTCATCCATCATCTTTCCGAAACCCCTTTCTCGAACTTCTGGCAACCTTGCGGGCCACATCCGAATGACGAAATCCACGGCCCGGAACTTTTGCTGACCGCCCGGACGATATTATCCTTCCTCTGACGATCTCCGAATCGCATCGCATCGCATCGCATCCAAGATCTATCCCCTGTTCACATTGTGGATTCCCTGCCAAATTGCGATTGCGCCACGTTGTTCTCTCGCAACCCCCTTTGCGACAGCCCCCCAAGCCCCCAAGCATCGTCCGACTTGTATGCCATGGAGCGTTGGACAGCCACAGAATCAGACCACAAACACATCCGCTGAAAGAGAAGATGCGCCGCAGCCAGTATGGCTTCTACCTGTCGACTGCGTTCCTAGTCGCGGCGAATCTGTTCATCCCAGTCGCCATCTACATCTTCGCAAAGGGCTTCTTTCCCTACAAACCCCTGCTGCCTGGCCTCGCCCAGTACGACGAAGCTCCGCGAGATGGACAACAGCCGGCACCGCCTTTTGACCGCCTGGTCTTCATGGTCGTTGATGCGCTGAGGAGGTAGGCCAACTTGGCCCAAGTAAGCGCCTTGGTGTTCACGCTGACAGAGACTTGTATAGCGACTTTGTCTACACGGACGGGACAGGCTTTCAGTTTACTCAAAGGTGAGCTATACTCGATGCGCCAGCCCTTCTACTTCTTCAACCCCTCTCTAACCCACTCCTCCAGCTTGATCAAAGATGGCGCCGCTATGCCCTTCACCGCCCATGCGACCTCCCCGACCGTCACCATGCCGCGGCTCAAGGCCATCACCACCGGCTCCATCCCCTCCTTCCTGGATGTCATCCTCAACCTCGACGAAGCCGATACCAGCTCCCAATTGTCGGCGCAAGACTCCTGGCTCGCCCAGATGAAGGCCAAGAAGACGGGAAAGCTGCTCTTGTACGGCGATGACACGTGGCTGAAGCTCTTTCCCGACACCTTCGATCGCGCTGACGGCACTTCGAGTTTCTTTGTTTCGGTATGACACCCGCAGAATGGGACCCGGGTTGGAGATAACAACAGGCTGACCACGATATCAGGACTTCACCGAAGTGGACAACAATGTGACAAGGCACATCACGTCGGAGCTCCGCCAGAACGATTGGAACACCATGGTGCTGCACTACCTTGGCCTGGACCACATCGGCCACAAGTCCGGGCCGCGCAGCGTGAACATGGTGCCGAAACAGCACGAGATGGACGGCATCGTTCGGGAAATCTACGGGGCCCTGGAGACCCAGGCGCATCTCCAGTCGACCCTGCTAGTGCTTTGCGGAGATCACGGCATGAACGACGCCGGCAACCACGGCGCTTCGTCGGCAGGAGAGACGTCCCCGGCCCTGGTGTTCATGTCGCCCAAGCTGAAGAGCATTGCGAAGCCGGCTATTGTGCCCGCTCCGTTCGATGAGGACTTCCAGTACTACACCAAGGTCGACCAGTCGGACCTTGCGCCGACTCTGGGCGCTTTGCTCGGCTTCCCGGTACCCAAGAACAACCTGGGGGCATTTATACGGGACTTTTTACCGTTTTGGGAGAATCGTAAGGACTGTCCCAGTCTCAAAATAAATTTTGTGAATGCGAGATTTCTAACATGGACCAGGACGTGACCAAATGCATTTGCTACTCAGCAACGCCAGGCAAATATTTGACATTATTGCCGCAGCATCAGGCGTATCGCTGACTGCTGACTATGCGAGCTCGACATGCGGAGACCTACCCACAGTGGCAGAAGAACTCGCATGCGAATTGCAGTCCATCAGTAACTCGGTCAACACTAACTCGAGTGATGATCACGAAAAACGGTTATCCATGGTTCGTCATACCCCAGTCGAGCAATGACTTGTGCTACGCCCGCGCTAACACGTCCGTTGAAGTGGCTGCAAAGAGCACAGGAACTCATGAGCAGCATGGCCAGCAACTATGACATGTCCAAGCTGGTTCAAGGAGGCGCAAGTGCCGTCCTCGCCCTTATTTTGGCGGTTGTGTCGTTGATCATGGTTGGCGATGCCCGGTGGAACCTGTTTCCCTTCGCAGCAATCACCATGCTGTACGGCATTATGATGTTTGCCAGTAGCTACGTCGAAGAGGAACACCACTTCTGGTACTGGTCTGCTTCTGCTTGGCTGCTCTATGTCACACTCTCTAGAGCCAACAGCATGAACCGTACGCCGGCAATCACAGCTGTTGCGGCGTTGGTAGTTATGCGTCTGATCCGAGGCTGGAATCAAACCGGTCAGAAGTTTGCAGGCGAGCCCGACATTGTCAAGATCTTCATGACAAGCAACCCGCAATTGCTCTGGTGTTTGTCCATCCTCACATACCTGACGACAGCTGTCAAACTACGTAACCGACTCGAGGGCTTGCCACGAGCCATCTCGGTGCCCCTTGTCACGCTGCTGATTACTACGGCTTTGTCCTTCAAGGTGGCCTTCTGCAACGAAGATTCCCCCGAACTGATTGTGGGCTTTATGAAGACGGTGCTGGAATATCTGGGAGAGGCGACATTGGTCAGCCGGGCGCAAGCCGTGTTTGCCATGCTCGCCCTTAGCTCGATATATCCCGTATACTCCCTTCTCACACAGCCCTATGGCAAGTCTCGATTACAAGGTAAGTGCTTCAGGACACCAAACAGCCACTGTATCGCCGCTTACCCATCGCTTACCCACATGCACATAGACATGAAAACGTTGCATCACCTGTACACGGTGCTAGCTCTGACCCAATCCCGGGTGACGAACCTCCCGCTCTTCTTGCTGTTCCAGATCCTACAGCTCTTCCTGGAGAGCTTGGCAGCCCCGAGACTAGAGACTGCCGAGATCAGCACGACGTCGCTGGTGCTCCAGCTGGCGTCGTTCTTCGCCATGGGGGGCACCAACGCCATCTCGTCGGTCGACCTGTCCAACGCGTACAACGGCATCAGCGGGTACAACGTGGTGGCCGTGGGGATCCTAACGTTTGTGAGCAACTTTGCGGGGCCCGTGTGGTGGGCCTCGGCCACGAATGTGTTGTTACTGCAGCGCAAGCTTGCTGCAGCAGATGCTGGGGGCGCTACGGGCGGCACAACAACAGAAGAACACAGCGGTGAGAGGGGTAAGAGCGAGAGTAAGAGTAAGAGCAAGAGCGAAAGTGTGTGGCATCAGCATATCGCGCTATGGACAGTGTTTGTGACGGCCAGCTTGGGGTTCGTCATGGCGGCGTGCACGGCGCTGCGGACGCACCTATTCATCTGGACTGTTTTCTCGCCCAAATATTTGTATAGCATGGCTTGGAGTCTGGGGCAGCATTTGTTGGTGAACGTTGGGCTGGGTGGGCTCTTATACTGGCTCGGGACACGATGATTCTGTTTCTATACTAGATAGACTTCCACTGCCCTACCTACTTGTATAATCTTACGACGTTGCAGCAGACTAGATAGACGATATAAGACCCTTATAATTATGGAACCCTTTGCTTATATTAGGACATGAGTAATGGGCAGTGGCTATTGAAGTATGTAGGGTTCTAGGGTTGTGCACAGTGGTCGGTGGAATGATTAGGTAACATTGAGGGGACTGGAAACGGGAGATTGTCTTGCGATTTTGGTATTGCGCGATCTTAGCAGGATGGAGTGATGATCTGCAAAAGGATAATGAGATACATTTTTCTTTTATCAGTTGCAGTTCCCAGTAGTAAGGAGCCCAGGTGCCAGCTATGAAGTTCAGGGGTCGGAGCTGTAGGATTATGTAGAAGCTGTCCCAAGAGCTGACCAAAGAGCGTTCTCGAAGCTGGAGCAGCTAGACGTCTAGAAGACTAGAATGGGGGCTCTAGCGCATTCGGCTGCTGGACAGTCTGGATTTTACTGGAGCCAAGCACTTTATGGGCTGGAGAGGCAGGAGGGTGACTGGAGCTGGCAGCAGGGATGCATGGATTGGGACGATGCGAAAAAGAGGGCACAGATTGGCAGATTGGGCAGACCAGCGAAGATAGGATTGCCAAGGCTTATCTGTCCCGAAACTAGAAGTTCCACGGGCAGAGCTTGCCAGGAATCTAGCTCGACGAGGAGAGGGACTTTATCGACTAAGGCGCTGCGGGAACGCATCCGGCTGTTGTTGGTGCTGGTTCGGACGCGATTTTGTTTAGTTAGTTATGTAGCCTAATTAACCTGATAGCATGCGTGATGTAGCATCGTGTTGAATATTTCATTCGTCGCCAACAGCGTGTGGCCACCAATCCATCCGACACGTCGTCCAAGTCACTTGATCTCGCAAGGCAAGCAAGGGCCATGCATGTGGTTCATGGGATGGTGGTGGTGTCATTCGCGCGGGATTTTGATTTCATCATGTTATTCGCATTTGTATTGTTCGTTCAGGAAGGCAAATACGTCTTTCCCTGAGGTATTATTTCTCTTTTGTCTATTTGCACTCTGTAGAATCACCCCATTTCACTTTGTCGGATGCCGCTCGGGCGATGGACATGGACACGTACAAGTTACCACGACTTCTTCGGGCCAGGTTTTAATTACAAGCAACGGCTGCTTGGTGGACGGACGGGGGTGGTCAGCTTCTGCATATACTACTAATTACTATATCAAGTAAGTGGCCATCTATATGTGGTGACTGTTGGGGAGATTGAAAGGGGAGAGGGGAGAGCCCAAGATGGGAAAGGGAAAAGGGAAAAAAAGGGAGACACACTACTGTACGCCTTCCGCCCAGCTAATCAACGGCCGTCATTTGGTTCGAATACAAACATCTTGAAGTACTCCGTACAGTAGGCCAGATTTCCGTGAACCCATCCAGCCTGCCCGCCCGTCATTTGATCAATGACAGCACAGCTCTCACCATCACGAACCCTTGTTCTTTATTTCTCTGATTACATATCTTACTTGAATTCTTTGTTTACCCCCCTTTCAGTATTATTTATGCTGCTTAATGCTGCAGTCCTACAGTCCTGCAGTCCTGGACTTGCTTGACCCTCCTTGCCTTATGTACTCCATCTGCTTGCTGTCGCAAATCTACTACTACTACTGAATATTAATGCTTTTTTGATTAATATTACCCATCTTATTATACCAGATCAACCCAGCTATCGGCCTCCAAGACTCTAAAACCAAGACACTCCCACACACACACACCCTCACTCTCTTCCAATTTGTTGAAGTTGCTGTACTACTTGCGATTTTGGCTATCCGTTATCTTGCCCCAACCGACGTAACTTTCCAAACGATGCGACATTCCGTGCTTGTGTCATAGCGACCAAACCGCTTCCGCAACATTCCTGAGAGAGAAGAACCACCACCTTCCGCCACTAACCCCCGAATTCCGAACTGCAAACGAATTTCCTCCTGCCTTGCCGCCGCCGCTACCGAATTCAGAAAAAAGATACAGGAAATACTTAGGGACGCCGAATAATCCCCCGCCAACCAATTGCGCCGACTTTCCTCTGAATGCCTGCCCTCGCTGGCAGCAGCGCAACACAGCTACCAACTACCGGCACCCCACCAACACCCACTTCGGGGAATACAAAACACCACCTTCGCGACGTGAAACAGTAGAGCAAAATAATACAGAAGGAAACCAAAAGAAAAAAACACAACAGGATGTGGAGGAGAGCCTATCTACTGCTGGTGCTGGTGCGCCTCTGGTTCGCCCTGTCGCCCAGCTACCTGCATCCGGACGAGAACTTCCAGGGCCCCGAGGTCATCGCCGGCCAGATCTTCAGCTACCCCGTGCGCCGCACCTGGGAATTCACGAGCGAGTGGCCCATCCGCAGCGTGTTCCCGTTGTGGCCCGTCTACGGCTTGCCCATGCTGCTGCTGCGCTGGCTCTGGTCCGGCTTCAGCAGCAGCAACGACAACGGCGTCCAGGGCGAGATCCCGCCCATTGCCGTCTTCTGGACCCTCCGCCTGCTCATGTTCGTCATCAGCTTCGTGCTCGAGGACTGGGCCATCCACGAGCTCGTCCAGTCGCCCCGCCACCGTCGCGTCGCCGTCCTGCTCGTTGCTTCGTCCTACGTCACCTGGACGTTCCAGACCCATACCTTCTCCAACTCGGTCGAGACCCTTGTTGTCGCGTGGAGCTTGGTGCTCATTGAGCGCATTCTGGATACTACGGTAAGAAGAAGGAGAGCGCATGCGCGCGCGCGCACTCATATACAAGCTTACTGTTTTTATCGAAGAACTCATTCGCTAACTCTTTGTCTTTCTCTTTCTAGTCGCAACAGTCTTCGTCGCTCTTGTCGCCCGCTGTACTGGGCGTGGTGTGTGTGTTCGGCGTCTTCAACCGAATCACCTTCCCAGCTTTCCTGCTGATCCCGGGGCTACGGCTGATCCCCCATTTCTGGAATAGGTAAGCTTTGTTCATGCGCTTTGGTGTGTACGTGCAGTCACTGATACGAGATACTATTACGACAGACCCCTGATCTTTGCGACGCTGGCCGCCTCGGCGCTGTTCACCGTCGTCATCGCCATCTCGCTGGACACGTCGTTCTACACGCCCCATTCCATCGGCTGGTCGGACCTGCTGCGGCACCCGGTCATCACGCCCTGGAACAACCTGCGCTACAACATCTCGCCCGACAACCTGGCGCAGCACGGCCTGCACCCGTGGTACCAGCACCTGCTGGTCAACATCCCGCTGCTGGTGGGGCCCGCCGCAGCCCTGCTCTTCTTCCAGCCGCACCTGTCGCTGCGCCTGTACTCGGCCATCTCGGGCATCTTCGTGCTGTCCATCTTCCAGCACCAGGAGGCGCGGTTCCTGCAGCCTGTGATCCCGCTGATCCTGTCGTCGGTGCAGCTACCCAAAAACCCGACGCTCATGAAGGCGTGGGTTGCCAGCTGGATCGCGTTTAACGTGATTTTGGGTTTGCTGATGGGCACGTACCACCAGGGCGGCATCGTCCCCGGCCAGGTTTTCCTCAGTACCCAGCCCGACGCCACCAACGCCATCTGGTGGAAGACGTACATGCCGCCCATCTGGCTGCTCAACGGCAAGAATGAGGTGCTTCGCACGAAAGATGTCATGAACATTGAGGGCGGGTCGCTGTTGGAAGAGCTGGCGAAGCTGGCGACGTGCGACACGCCCGCGGACCGACGGAACAACGAGTACCTCAAGGAAGCCAACGGGACGTACCTGGTCGCCCCCTTATCGGCGACGTGGTTGGACCCCTACTTGCCCAACAAGGGGCTCGACGGACTAAGGTTCCGCGAAGTCTGGCGGCATCGGCAGCATTTCAACCTGGATGACCTCGACTGGGCCGAGGATGGGTTCTTGCCGACCATCAAGCGCGTGATTGGGCGGAGGGGTTTGGCGGCTTGGAGGGTTACGCGGAGTTGTTAGCTCCCCCGGGGTAGTAGGGTTTTCAGGTTTACAAAAGGAAAAGGCAAAGGAGTTGAGAGGAAGGGGAGGGCACAAAGCGCAATGATATGAAATAGCGTTATTACTTATTTTGTATGTTTGTTGATATCGAGATACCCCTGGATAATTCGGTTAGATGAATTCCATCATTCAATTCTTTCTACTTATATTAGTGTCTATCGGTCCATCACTGCATGCGCTTTCTCTCTACAGTATGAGACTGATCCTCGGGGTATGAAAGCTGGACGGGCTGTTTTTAAAGCTTTCGTCATACGTACATAGCTGATTATTTGCACTATGACGTTGATCATGCAGGTCCATTTCATCAATATCACATACGTCTTGGCAAGCTGCAGCCCACGTTTGACATGAGCTTGAGTGCGTGGTGTGCCAGTAGTTTGGGGAGAGATCTCGGGGTGTTCCAAGCTCTGTTTCCCGGGGGCTCGGCACGGCACTGGACTAGCGCACTGGGAGGGGTCCGCTAATTGGGCGGCCGAGAGTGGGAAAACTTTCGACGGGCTCCGTCCGAACGATTAATCACCACTACCTACAACATCGTCGTCGGTGTGGAATTGTTGGAATTGCGCCCGCCATTCTCAGGAAACTCGTCGCAGTGCTTCTCTCGATCCAATTGATGAGGCCGCCAGTTGTGCGCCTGTAACCCTATACGGAAGAAGAAAGAAACAAACAAACAAGCAACGCTTGCTGTCTGCCCCTCATAACCAATCGCCACCATGGGAGGTCTCAATCTCGAAGTCTTCAAGGTGCGTTGACGAACGGGCTCCCACCTCACGCCACCCACCACCCCCAGCAATCCCGGCGACTTCCACGCAACCCTTCCATAGCGCCCTCGCGCCCCTCGCTTCCCCTCCATATTGTTGTGTGTCTCTGGTGGCATGCTGTAGCTAATTCCCCTTCTACAGTTCGGCATGTACGTCATGTTCCCCATCGGCATCATGTACTACTTCGGCACGAACCTGGACGAGCGCTTCGCTGTGCCCGACTTCTGGCCCAAGCCCGAGAACGCCAACACGGTGCCCCTCGACCGCGACGAGATTCAGGCCGAGCTCGCCCGTCTCCGCGCCCGCCGCCTCTATCTGCGCGACCGCCGCCTCGAGGAGGAGGCTCGGCGCGCGCCCCCGCCCCCGCCGCCGTCGGAGCAGCAGCAGGATAACAGCCAGCAGAAGTAAACGAGTAGTGATGGTCCAGGGGGGAAGTGTATATATAGGGGAGGAGGGGTCGAGGGAGAAAAATGGGGGAGGCCAGGTCGGGAAGGAGGCAAGCAGACTGCGCCCAGCGTTGACTTTGGTCTACCCATTGAGGCGGAGAATCTGGCGATGGAGGGAAGAAACAAAAAAGCAATGCACCATCGGAGTTCAGGGTTATCTTAGGATGGGGTTCTGGTCCAGTCCTGGTCAGGCACAATTGTGTGTGCGACTTGATTTGAGTCGAGTCTTGGGAGCTACATATCTATGAATGTTACAATACTGTACAGTACTACTGTAGTGTCATGTCGATCGTCTCTATATCTACATCTATATCTATATACCCATACGATACGAGATTATACTCAGCGTGGAATGATGTAAACAAGATCGCCTTCTTTCTTTCTTTCTTGCTTGGCTTAGTCGAGGTTCTCCTCGATGGAGCTCCAGAGATCCTCGGCGACATCGCCCTGCTCGACGTTGGCGTAGACGCCCTGGACATCGTTGTAGTCGCGGATGGCATCCAGGAAGTCGGCAAAGGCCTGCGCCGACTCGGCGTCGGGAAGCTTGACGCGGTCCTGGGACGGGGTCCAGACGATGTCGGACTCAACGATCTGTGCCTTTAGCTCGCCCTGATTCAGCGCTTGGGCGGCTTTGTGGGTCAGCGTCGGCGGCGTCCACACGACGAACATGCCGTCGCCAATGTCCTCGACGTCGTCGGCGCCCGCCTCGATCGCCTGCATCATGACGTCGTCAAAATCGTTACTGCTACCGCTCTCACCAGCCGCCGCCACATCCTTGCTGTCATTCGTCTCATCTCCTCCCAGCTTCAGCACGGTGCGCCCCGCCTTCTCGAAGAGGAACGTGGTCGGCGTCAGGATGCCGTTGTGCTTCTTGATGATGCCGCGGACATCGTGCAGGGCGCGGTTCCGGTTGTCGGTGAGGATCTCGATGACCAGGGAGACGGCGCCGTCGCCCCCGTTACTTGATGCCGTCATGGTCTCGAGGACGACCGTCTCGAGGCTCGCGCCCGTCGAGGAGCGGCCCTGGCCCCGCGCGATGGCGGCGTCGATGTTGGCCTTGGGCACGCCGCTCTTGCGGGCGATGGCGATGGCGTTGACGAGCTGCCCGTTGAACTTGGGGTCCGGGCCGTACAGGCGCGTGGCCAGCTGGATGTCCTTGGTCAGCAGGCCGCGCTGCGCCGACTTCTTGGCGTCGGCGCGGCCCTTATCGTGCTTGATCTTGGACCACTTGTTGTGGCCCGAGAGCTGGGCGGCGCTGGTGCTGAAGGTCCTGCTGCCGGCAGCGGCGGAAGAAGGACCGACGACGGGCTGCTGCTGTTGTTGTTGTTGTTGGCGGCGACGGCGGCATTGTGTGCATATTGTGGAAGAGATGCCAGAGGAGGTGGGTCGAGAGGACCGTGACAGAACTCGCAGGGCCGATGTCGTCGCCGGGCGGACGCGGAGTAGGTGTTCCATGGTGACGGGCGGGCGAGCGGGCTTGGCTTGCTTAGGAAACGGGTATGGAGGGAGAGCTACAATTTTTTGGAGGATTTGCCCATCCTCTCTCTCGTCTTGGAATGCGTAATACCAGATGCCCGCGTGGGAGATGCGCTTTGTGTTGCGCGGATTTGGGCGGTGGGTGGCCGATGCAGTAGGTAATCGGCAGTCTAAATTTATTTTGCTTTTTCAGATACACCCTGCGATTCGGCACTATTTTCTGGCATCGGAATGCAATACCCAATTGAATTTCAGGCCGGGACGGGAGACGGGAGCCCCCAAGTTGATTGACTTGACGGAATGGCAACCTGACAACCCTCAAGCTTAGCGACACATGCATGTGGAGAACCCCTGCAAGTCATAGGGAGGGACAGCCTGTACAGCCTGTACAGCCTGTAGGGACAGCAGCCTGCCACCTACTCTACATACTCTGAAGCCCATACCGCATACATACCATACCGACAGTCCATCCAGATCTACCAACAACACACCATATCAACAACTTCACCACCACAAGAGGGCAAAGACGCACCACTTGCTCTACATACCGCTAATTACCTACTCGAATTGGTTTTACTTTCGTATTCCCTCATTTTCTCTGCCAAATGCCTTCTTGATTGACCACACGATTATACCCCCCTCCCCCACTACAAGAGCTCTCTCTCTCTTCTCTTCCTTCCCAAATGTCGTCGTCGCCCGACGCCGCGACCGGCGAACCGAGCAACAACTCGATCCAGCCGCCCGTCGCCACCCCACGCACGAGCGCCGCCCGCAATCCGACGCACACCCCCGAGCTCGACCTCCCCAAGCTGCAGTCGCTACCCGCCGAGCAGCAAGACCTGTTCCTCCTGACTTTCGTCTCCACCCTGCGCGCCCACGTCTTGCAGCTGCCCCCCGATGACTGCACCGCCCAGCAGTTCTACCTCAAGAAGGAGGTCTTCCAGATCCTCAACCTCACCACCCCTCCGCCCAGCCGCGTCGTGAGGAACAATGTCGGCCCCATCCTCGCCCACATCTTCGAGCACGGCGACCGTAAGCTGCTCTTCGAGACCGTCAACGACCTCGTGAACCTCGTCTCCAACTCCAAGGCCAAGACCGACGCCGAGCTCCGCACCCGCCATGCCGCCGTCACCTGCTTGGGTGACGTCTACGCCGCCGCTGGCGACAGCGTCATCGGCCTGCACCCCCTGGCCTGCTCCGCCCTCCTGAAGCTGCTGAAGAACACGTCGGGCAACGCCGGCCTGCGGGGCGCCGTCCTGACCTCCCTCTCCAAGATCGTCGGCATGGTGGGGCCGAGCATGGACGAGACCATCGCGCGCGACATGTGGAAGCAGGCCCGCAATGTGGCCGCCGGCGATAAGGGCCACCTAGCCGTCGTGGCCGCCTGCCGCAGCTTAAGGGCGCTGTCCAAGAACACCCCCTATTTCCAGTCCTCGGGCGACTTCGACAAGGTGACGGCTGCCTTGTTCAAGGCCATGGACTCGAGCTCGACCAACGTGCGCCACGCCGCTGCCGAGTGCCTCGCCGAGGCCATGGTTAAGAGCCATTCGGAACTGGGCGCGGCCGAGCAAAAGAACAAGAAGGGAAAGGCAAAACAGAACAAGCGCATGTCCATGGCTCCGGGGGCGGGCCTTGCCGAGGAGGACGACTTGCCCACCTCGCGGCCGGGCAGTCCAGCCCCGGGAGGCAAGAAATCTCAAGATCTCGCCATGTCGCTCCTCGACATGCTGCAAGTCTTGTCGGGGCATTACGTGCGCATGTCTACCACGAACAAGACCAGGGCCGCTTTGGCCGTCTGCTACGGACGCGTCCTCCGGAAGCTGGGCGAGAAGATTGTCGAGGCCAACTACTTGAGAATAGTGGAGAACCTCACCATCGACCTGCTCGGAAACCCCAGCATCGCCAACAACCGGTACAGGCTGTTGATCTCCCGTCGCATCGTCGACACCATCCTCCAGGACGTTGTGGGCCGCAAGATCCTGGGCGAGTCCGGCCAGATGAGCGCGGCCACCGCCGTCATCAACGACATCTTCAAGAACTACCCCCAAACCCTCAAAGAGCGCCCGGAGCCCTCGAAACAAATGCTCATCGCGGCCCTCGGTGCCGTGGCCTCCCTCGTTGAATCCCTCGGTTCGGCCGCCAACAACTTCGCCGAGCCCTGTCGGGATGGTTTACTGCAGGTCTTGCAGCACCCTAGCTACAGTGTCCAAGTCTACGCCTCCCGGTGCCTCAAGAGCTTCGTGCTGGCTTGTCCGCAGCAGCTTCTTCCCTGCCTGTCCGTGTGTATGAACAGTCTCAGCCGAGAGCTCTCGCTACTTACTGGCGGAAGAAACTCGCCAAGGAGGTGTGTCGGCTTTGCGCATGGACTGGCAGCAACGCTCAGCGCCAGTCCCTCCCGGCCGCTCTACGGATCCGTGGATATCAACAGTCGGGTTCTGTCCATGGCCACAAATCTCCTCAAGTCGAGCGGAAAGTCGGAATTGCGCGTCTCGAGCACCCAGATCCAGGTCGCTTGGATCCTCATAGGAGGTCTCATGTCTCTCGGTCCCAACTTCGTCAAGATCCATCTGTCGCAGCTTCTTCTTCTATGGAAGAACGCCCTGCCGAAACCCTTGGCCAAGGACAACACGTCCAGCCGCAGTTTGCTGGAAGCCTCGTTCCTCACTCATGTGAGAGAGTGTGCATTGGGGTCGATCCTGGCGTTCCTCCAGTTCAACAGCCGCTTGCTCACGGTGGACGTTTCGAAGCGGATCGCCACCATGCTGCAGAGCACTACGGCGTTTTTGCGGACGTTACCGTCGAAGAAAGTCAGCGACGACATTTCGCAGCGATTGACGCCGGCTCTACAGCTACACGATTTGGAGCTGATGGTCCAGCGCCGTGTTCTGCAGTGCTACATCAAGCTTGTAAACCAGAGCCCTGCAGGCGGGAGCGAGGCATTGTTGCAGTCCAACCTCCTCACTCTGGCCATTTCTCTATTTGCGGACCCCGAAAACTACGGCACTAACTCTCTTGGCGCATCTATCGCCAACGTTGCGGGTGCTTTGGAGGCCGTGTGGGAAGTGGGCGACAATTCCGGCTTCGGTATCACCGGTCTCATCAACGGGTTTAAGTTGAAGAAGCTTCCGGGACAGCAGCAAGAGTCTTTAGACGAAGAGCTCGCCAAGGCCGAGTCGGATGCCTTTAGCAGCATCGACGACCTCTTGAAGTCACCCATCTGCCCTTCGTTGGAGCATGATGCCGCCGTGCTCTACGTAGGATCGTCCGATCAAACATATCTACCGGATCCGCCGGCGACCGAGGTAGTCAACATGGCAATACAGCTGTTTGCCTTCGTTTTCCCCTTGACGCCGGCCAAGGTTCAGGAGAGTATTCTCGAGCAGGTCGTCACCTTCCTTTCGGCCGGTGCGCTGCAGCGCGATCCGGGTCGCAAGGCCGCCATCAATGTCAATGTCGCGGCAGCCCTGCTTTCTACCCTTCGGGTTACCGTCAAGGAGACATCTTCGGCGCCCGGTGATCTCACCAACCTAGCCGTCGAGAGGCTCCTCCAAGAAATCATCCGAGGCTTTGTTATTGATCCTGATCAATATGTTCGCAGTATGGGATATGCAGCGCTGGCCAGGCTGTGCAATACCTGTGGAAACGCCTTCACCAACCATGAGATCAAACACCTCGTGGACACGATTGTGGGCAACCGCGAACCCAGCGCTCGTGCCGGATGTGCCATGGCTCTTGGAAGCATCCAGGCCAAGGTGGGTGGCATGGCTGCTGGCTATCATCTCAAGACCATCTTGGGCATCCTCATGTCTCTCTGCAACGATCCCCACCCAACTGTGCACTTCTGGGCCTTGGAGGCACTATCGCTGGCTGCCGATGCTGCAGGTCTAGGGTTCTCTTCGTTTGTGCCCAGTACTTTGGGGATGCTTGCTCAGCTTTACCTTTCCGATACGCACCATCTGGAATTAGCATCGGCCATTACAATGAACCTGGAAATGGAGCTCTCGACACCCGCCGCCGTGGCACGTTGTGTTGACTCCTTGATCAACGTTCTTGGCCCTGACCTGCAGGAGTCGACCAAGTCGCGGGAGCTGATCCTCACCTTGGTCGGCCAGCTCCAGGAGGAGGAAGACATACTCGTACAACGCGCCAGCTTGGGCTGTTCGGAACACTTGTCGCTCTATGCGCCCGGAAACATGATGTTTGCCGACTACGTGAAGCTGTTACAGAAGTACTTCACCGGCGACGTGGGTATCCTTCGGGATGCCGCCGTGGACGGCCTGTACAACCTGATGAAGCGAAACTCCCGCGATGTTTTCGAGGCGGCAGAGCCGGGACTCGAAGACCAGCTTTGGCTCGTCCTGGATAGCGTGCCAAGTCACGACGGCATCCGCAACATCATCCGTAACTGGATGCGTCAGTCCGCGCTGGAAGACACGGCGTCGTGGCTCATCCGTCTCCAGGACGTCCTCCGCATGACGAGGCCCAAGGCTACAGACAATGCGGAGAATAGCTCTAAGAAGCAAAGCGCCCCTGTCGATCTGCGCGATGAAGAGGTCGCTGGCTTCGCAGCCGCTGGCGGCGTTAGCGATGACAAGGAAGCCGCGGTTGGCGCTGAGGTCGAGCCGCTCCGGTGGCAGGTCCGAACGTTTGCCATTGGCTGCTTGAGCGACATCTTCGCCCTGATCAACAAGGACATAGCGACCAACGGCGAGTCGCCGGCGCAGTTGGCCCTGCAGTCCAAGATTGCCGAGGTGGTACGTATGGCTTTCTCTGCCTCTACTTCCAGCGTGCTGGAGCTGCGAATCTGGGGCTTGAAGATCATCGGCGCCGTACTCCGCATGTTCGGCAAGTCGCCCGATCCTGATTTCGATGAGGCCATGCTGTTGGAACAGTACCAAGCCCAGATCAGCTCAGCCCTGACGCCGGCATTCGCTGCCGACTCGTCGCCCGAACTTGCGTCGGAAGCCGTCAATGTTTGTGCGGCCTTCATCGCCACTGGTATCGTGACGGACGTCGACCGCATGGGACGAATCCTCAAGACGCTTGTCTCCGCACTAGAAAACTTCTCGAGTGAAGCAGAGCACGCCGGCATCGGCGACCTGCAAGGTCTCAGCTCCAACGCCCAGGTCATGGTCAAGATGTCTGTTTTCTCAGCCTGGGCCGATCTGCAAGTAGCCAGTACCGAACAACAGTACCTGCACGATGTGCTCAAGCCGCACATCGGCAAACTCACCCCTCTGTGGCTTTCGTCTCTGCGCGAATTCGCTCGTCTGCGGTTCGAGCCTGACATTTCCATGACATTGGGACCCCCCTCCCTTTCAGGCAGTCTGGATACCATCTACGCCGCCCTGAACCGCGAGACGCTGCTGAGGTTCTACCAAGAGTCCTGGCTCAAGCTTGTCGACGCCATCGCCAGTCTCATCGAGCAGGACAGCGAGTTCGTGTTTGATGCTCTCGACGGCAAGGAGACGGAGGGCGAGGGCATGACGACGAACGGCAAGTCCAAGGGACCCGAGATTAATTACCGCGACGAACCGGTGGCTTTCTTCTTCGTTCTCTTTGGTGTCGCGTTTGAGGCGTTGGCTACCCGGCCGGGTCAGGCGGACTCACTGGCTACGCAGGAGCAGACGCTGGAGATATTGCAGGCTCTTAAGAAGATCGTGCATCCCAGCGTGTCCGGCCACGCCATCTACCGAGACGCCATCTTCTCCGAGACTATGGACCTCCTGGATCGCCTCGTGTTGACGGAAGGGCTCGATGTGCAAGCCGTTATCGTGGAGATCGCCCGGGCCTTGTGCGTGGCCCACCCGTCGGCACGCAAGAAGGAGCAGCCCGACGCAGGCGGCGACCTAACGGAAGACATCGAGCAGCTCTTCGAGCTTACTCGCATCATCGTGCTCGTGCTGTCGGGCATGCTGCCCAACCTGGTCGATGCTGGCCAACAACAAGTGCGCCATCAACTGACGGAGGAGGCAGTGCTGCTGATCCGGACGGGTCTCAGCGCCATCGTGGACGCGGCCGAGGTGTTCCCCGACATCATCAAGACAGACCTGCACGCATGCATCATCCACATCTTCGCCACGATCCTGGCGACGCCGACGTGTCAGGACATTATTGTGCCGCAGGCCCTGCCGATGCTGAAGCGCTTTATCGCGAGCATGTGCGGTGCCGAGAGCATGATGGTCATGGGCGGTGCGGCTCCGGACTACAAGTCTCTCACGCACATTCAGCTCCAGGGTTGCCTGCGCCGCTTCATGTCCATCTACCTCAACGCGCAGAAGCGCGAGGGGCCCCACTCCCTCCAGTGCGTCAAGAACTGCCTCCTGGCCATCACCATCCTCTTCACGGGCGGGCAAAACCAGCTTGCGGCCAACGATCGGCTCGTGGCGCGGTTCTTGGATGAGGTGATTGATTGTTTGACGGATCGCATGGTAAGTTCTACTCGGATCCAACCCTATCTTTTCTCTGGAAGAGAGACGCAAGTACTAACATGGGTAAACTATAGACTGCCAAGATCGCAGCCAACTGTGTCCGGTCGCTGCTCCTGCAGGCCTCGCCGACTCCCGCCGACCAATCCATCGCGCGGTACCTCCTGCCGCGCCTCATCTCGTTCGTGACCAACACCGATCCCGAGGACCCAGAGGACGCGCGCAAACTGGTGGCTTTGAGTCTGGCGCAGTACGTGCCGCACGTGGGACCCGACCACGCGCAGATCGTCATGGCGGTGGTGGCGCCCACCCTCTTGTCGCGGGCCAGCAGCGAGGGCCAGGGCGTCTACGCCGAGACGAGCGCCCGCCTCCTCGAGATGGCGTCGGCGGACCAGACGGCGTTCCGCGGCATCGTGGCGGCGATGAGCGAGGGGCAGAAGGCGTTCATGGAGGAGGTGATTCGTTCCGGCCGCTCGCAGACGGGGAGCGGTGGGCAGGGGGATAAGAGGGAGAGTTCGGGGGGACAGCCTACTATTGCTTTGAAGATGGATTTTGGGGTGTAGAGAGAAAAGGGGGGGATTAACGGAAGGAGGAAGAAGGGGGAGGCGGGAGAGATCATGATAGATCAATGGAAAAGAAGGAGGGATGGGTGATAGAAGGACTGTAATGGAGAAAAGGATGTATATACGAATGAATGAACGTACCATCATGTTGATACGGAATTGGAATTTCATGATGTTTAGAGACAAGGCGAATTATGTGTGGTGATGGTGATAGCTATCGTATATAAAATACATGCTTCTCATATGTATTTACTCTGGTAGTTGAGACCATGATTGTGATAGATGGAGGGGAGAGGGGCGGAGGAAACCGATCACAATGTGAGCATTGCACTATCTATAAAACATCTTTTTCCGTACACCAATCCCGTATCTGAGGGGTCTGGGTTGTTGATTCTTGGTGTTTCGCTTGCCCGTTCATGCTAATATCTTGTCGTGCTACTACTCCATCTGTCTGATTGGTATTCTAAGTAGGGTGAGTATACACTTTTAATACCTATATCATAGTCCCATGTCGTGGATTTCCCAGGTTGTATGACCGGCTAGTTGACTAGCTGGGCCAAGCATGCGTAGTTAGGGCCCCGGGACGTGTATACAGTATTTACGTGTCTTTGCTGGGCCATGGACTGCATTAACATAATTATTCCTTTCTTTATGTTATTTCAGTTTCTCCACCCCCTTTCTCCTTTATCTCTTCATGGATACTCATTTGTTTTACTCAAAAAGGCAACTGGAAGTGCGAAACCTGCGTTCCCCTATTCCTGACGGCTATCCTGTGCTTGAGTCAATATGGTGTCACAATGCAGTCAGATCATGATGGTGACGATAAACCTCTATCTGGGTCATATCTACTACTATCGATTCAGGAGGGAGATAAGGGGACATCAAGAAGGAGAAATTCAAACCTAGAGACAAGTACTTTACATGAGAGTGACAGCAGCTTCGTTTTATTCTCTCAATATTAGCACAACACCCCACCGGCTCTTGAACCAGTCGTCGATTTGTTGTGTGTAGACAGATACCAACCGACCACCTCTCTATCTTACGATCCTCAGAAGAAGGGAAAGGCAGCCACAAGCCATGGAAAGAAGATGGATGGCAAAATCCGTACGCATAAATACAGCTCGGCAGATCCAGTGATAAGTAGGTATTATTCATGATCCGATATCCCCTTTCGACACCCTCAACTCTACGGGGGCTCACGTGAGGAGTGAAACGAGGCCACCGGCCTCTGTTTTGATTTTGTTACGTCGTTCATAGGTCATCCTGCCTCGCAAACCAGTCATCTCTCTCCGCGGAAAGTCCGTCGCGCTGCCGCTCGCTGCCTAGGGGCTGCGGTGACATGTTTTATGGAAAATAATCCCTAGCCATAGCCTCTTTAAGATGTATCCTAGGGACATAATAAGTAAACATAGCCTCTCTGAGGAAAAGCTAGCACGCTATACACACTACAAGCAAAAATACGTTAATTTGGGCAACACAGGCATCGCGTATGGGGGATGGGAAGCGCATACGCACATATATGTAGGCAACGTCCAGCGGGACCAGGCGTATTATACGCCCGAGAGAAGCCAGCATGACATACCCGGGCACCATGTCGGATGCTTGTTTGTTGTATTCTTCTTATTCATGGTTCGATTTTAGTCTAGTTGGATAGAGCTTACAGTCTCGTTGGTACAGGGAGACATTTACACCAGTCTTCCTCCAATGGCATCTTCTTTATATTCATGGTTGCCCCGATGATTTCAGGGCAGTCAAGAAACATTGCTATTTACCATAAAACTATCGGGAGAGAACCCCTGCTCCTTTTTGGGTTGAGGCTTTTACATCATCGCACATGCTTGTTTAGTCAATCAGAATCTTGGGCTCCAGCTCCGAGTAATGCGACAAGAACGCCTCGAACAGCTTGATGGCGTGGTCGACATCGTAGGTGCCGCCCGTCTCGCGAATCGAGTGCATGCTAAGCTGCGGGTTCCCGAGATCCAGCGTGCGCACGCCCATCTTGGCCGACAGCATCGGGCCAATGGTAGAACCACAGGGCGAGTCGTTGCGCACCACGAACAGCTGCAGCGGCACGCCGGCGCGCTTGGCCGTCTCCTGCAGAAGCACCAGGCCGGGCGAGTTGGTCGCGTACCGCTGGTTCGCGTTGATCTTGACCACGGTGCCCTTGTTCATCTCGGGCTGGTGGTTCGACTCGTACTTGTGCACGTAGTTGGGGTGCACCGAGTGCGCCATGTCGGCCGACACCAGGAACGACGCCGCCGTCGTCTGCTCGAACGCCGTCGTCAGGTCCACGTCCGGGTCCGAGCTGACATGCTCCCACGACTTGTCCGACGCGGTCGAGTCGCCGCTGCGGTGGCCGCCGGCCACCACCGACAAGCGGCGCACGACGGACGGCAGCAGGTCCGAGTTGGCGCCCTGCGCCGAGGTCGAGCCGATCTCCTCGTGGTCGAAGCAGGTAATCAAGCGGATGCTCGTCTCGTCGTCCAGCTTGGTCGATTTCACCGACTCGATCAGGCCCATGACGCTGCAGTACGTCATGTTCAGGTTGTCGAGGCGGGGGGAGAAGATGAACTCCTCGTTGAGGCCGCCGAGGCACGACTTCTGGACGTCGTAGAGCACGAGCTCGAAGTCGATGACGTCCTCGACCTGGGCCTCGGCGTGCTCGGCGATGATCTCGAGGACGCGGGGGTGGTGGCGCTCGGCCATGGCCTTGAGCGGCTGGAAGTCGCCGTCCGTCTCCATCTTGTCTTCACCCTCTTTGTTGTTGCTGTCTTCGGACTTGGCAGCGGGAGTGCCGCCGGTGCGGTTGAGCTCGGCGGCGACCATGCCGCAGATGGGGAAGAGCTCCGTCTCCTTGTTGGGGTCGAAGCTGGAGGAGCGGTCGAGGTGGATGGCGAGGGTGGGGATGCGGACGATGGGGCGGTCGACCTTGATGAGGCGCTGGACGAAGTTGCCCGACTTGGGGTCCTTGACCAAGACGCGCCCGGCGATGCTCAGGTCGCGGTCGAACCAGCTGTGCCAGATGCCGCCGCCGTACGTCTCGACGCCGATCTGCATGAAGCCCGCGCCGGCCTTGCGGCTCACGGGCTTGAGGCGCAGGGTGGGCGAGTCGGTGTGGGCGCCGACCATGGCGATGGGGTTGCCGGGCTTCCACTTGGACCCGATGGCAAAGGCGACGATGGTGCTGCCGTTGCGCGTCATGTAGTACTTGCCGCCGGGCTTGAGGGTGGAGGACCAGTTGTCGCGCTCCTTGACGTTGGTGAAGCCGGCCTTTTCGAGGCGGGCGATGGAGGACTGGACGGCATGGTAGGCTGTTTTGGGGGTGGAACAAGGACATCATCAGTCGGCCTGGCTCGTTATATATATATAAAAAAAAAGGCGTGCTGCTGGGATCACAAGCAGGAGGACCAAAACTCACGGGTAGGCGAGGCGTTGACAAAGTCCAGGAAGTCGAGGGCTGACTGAGGAGGAGACATGACGGCGGCGGATGTGCTGAAGCTCGTGGAGAAAAAGCTGGTGGTGGCTCGGAATCGAGATGGTGCTGCTACTGATCGAAGTGCAATGGACGACGTCAAAACGAGTAGACGACGGTTGCCAAAGCTCATTTAGCAAATCACTCTCACGACTCAATGGGCGGTTGCTGGTGATTGTTTGTTTTTGGGTGCAATGCAATCGTGGGGTAGCGGTGATCGTCGCTGTGCCGCTCGGCTTAGGTTAGTTTGGTGGCCTAGAGGTAGAGGGGAAGCCGGCGATTTGTTTAGGTAATATGGCGCCGCAGTGTGATCGACAGCGGAAGAGGAGGGTAGAGGGTGGAGGGTGGAGGGTGGAGGGTGGAGGGTCTTTCGACTAGGCATCGAGGGGTGAGGTCGAGTATCCACTTCATCATGGCCATGTCCCGATCCAGGTTGATGTTGATATGATCTTATCTTATCGTTTGTAACCTACGTTGGAGTTATCTTTGTTAGTGTATACTTTCAGACGGGTATAAAAACTGTATACTCTTGGCATCAAGTGGAAAGTCGATTGACAGTCTTCTTGCCGTGTAGAGGACCAACAGCTCCAGCCTTGTGCATCTCCCATTGCGGTGGTTGATATCACGACGTCACTGGGGGACAGCCCGGTGGGTTAGCAGCGGGACAGAGCTAGCATAGTTGTAGCATCCGAGTAAACTTTACATGGCACTGCCGATACCAACTAATGTCGAAGGTATGGAGCGTGTGGAATGGGCAAACCGTATCGCGATTTGTCTGCTTGCATCATGGGTTGTGGCAGTCCAAGTTGAATGCACTCGACTCTTGGTTATTCGTCGTCATTGGGCAGCTACGCCACCCGCAGCAGTCCATCGGCCAATGTCACATGGCGGAGGGGACGGTAAAGCTACTGTAGGTTTGCATAGGGAAAAGTATAGCCGGCTTGAAGTTGTACACGTCGATTCCCGCCACGGCCCTCTCCGTTCCGGTCCCGCATCCCTATGCATTGTGTATCGGAATAGTTCAATCCAGTATGTATTCTGTTGGCTGTATAGGTATGTAAGTACGCATACGGAAGGGAGCACCTAAACCAACACGAGCAACGAGTATGCGACCTGCGGGGTGGCCGTCGACCATGTCCACTGTCCACCTTGCACCATGTGTGGAGTTGGAGTTGGGCATCCAAAGGACAGCCAGCGCATTCGTACTATTCACCAAGTGCATGCTCAAGAGACGAAGGATGAGGTAAACCTGGCTACTAGAACAAGAACAAGTTGCTGCTGTTGCTGTTGCTGTTGTTGTTGTTGTTGTTGTTGTTGTCGCTGCTGCTGCTGCTGCATGAGGAAATGGTGCGCCCGCCGATCGCCCTGGGTTGGCGAGAAAAGACGACAGGATCAGCGACGAGGATGTTTAAAAATGGTCGCTGGTGCTGCTTGTTTGGGCTGTGCAAGGCTGACGGCAGATGGATGCGCAGGGTCCAAAATCTTGGGATGACTTTTGGGAATTGTCGCCTGTACTGTAGGGTAAGTATGTACATGTTCTGGCTGAGGGGCCATCTCCCAAGACCCTGGCCCGCTTACATACAACTTAACCTACCATGAATGAGGCAGGATAACTTGCGTACAAGTGTGTGTATGTGTGTGTGTGTGTGTGTGGCTGAGGCATAGGAAATTGAAATTGATGATTTCCACCCCCAGACCTACAAGCCATTGCCATTTCGCTTTGGCCGAGCAGTGGGCACGTCTGCTACTACCAATTGATTGAGAGCCTTTGTGATGCGCGCGTTGTTCCTACTACGTACCATGGATCAGCGGCATGCATACAGACTGACTTACTACAGTACTGTATGCAGTGCATGCAACTACTATTCCGGAAAAGGCCCGTACATAATACTCTGCTTCATCACGGACAAGGCGAAAAGCTTCCTTCTGATTGACTGCTGACCTTCCATGAGTGTGTGTCCCCCTAACGGGTAGGGCCGGCAGTCTCGGCTCTCATTGGGAAAAGAGTCGGCTGCATATTCCTGAACAGTCAGGCTGTCAGTCAGCCGGAGGAAAAGGTCATGGTGATGGTGGTGGTGATGAGAATAGAAGTGGGTGATACCCTTCCTCATCCTCCTTCCCCCAGCTGCGACCTTCCCAAACGCGTGGCAGCAGAGCAGCAGCCTTGAAACCGTCGTGGGAGAGGTGAGAAAGACGAGGACAGACAGACAGGACAGCCCCAGCCCGGACAGGGCACCAGGACACCAGGACACCAGGACACCCTGCGTAGCTCAATCTCCCACACTGACACCATCCCCGCGCCCTCTTTTTCCCGTCCAAGAGCCCAATCAGACAAGCCCGATGCGGCACACACATTGGCAATCAATCCCAGGGTTCAAGGGGGTGTGCGCAGCTGCGGACATACAGTACATACATACATACATACATAGGTGGTGGGGACCCAAAATTCAGGGTGATGACCACAGACCACACCTGCAGTCGAGTGGTGCATACAGAGTACAGAGTAGAGATACGGAGTAGGTAGGTTACGCATCTTTCACCTTCAGATAGCATAGCATAGCACGTTTGCCAGACCACCATCGTGCAACCTTGCGTTTGCATACTAGCCATACATACATATACATATTGTACGTACTTCAACAGTAACAGGCATCTGCGAAAAGGGGAGACGAGGACGATAAATGCACGAACGAACGAGCGAACGAACGACAGAAGAGAATCAATGGCCGCGACTACTTCTTTCGTTCATCACCAGTTTCATTCTCTAGTGAGTCAGCCGCCAATAGTACGGCTGGACTAGACTGGATAGGTCTATGGGCAAAGTCGTTCGGGACGTTTCCCAGATAGCCAATTGGGTGGACGGGAAAGGCGTGACGAGATGACCCTGGACCTAAGACAACAATGGTAGAAAAGAAAGGAAAAAGCAATGGCTACTAACGACTGACCGAAGATGGACTTTCTCCAGTAGTTCTTCAGCAGCCCTAATTGCCTGCTTACCTCTGACATGGAGCAAGCAACGAAGAGATGCACGATCGACATCACAAGCGCTTTTCCTTGCTGCTGCTGCTGCTGCTGCGGCCCCTCCTCGAGTCAAGAGACTCTCTGTCTACATGGCAGAGCGAGCCCAATTCGTGTCGATATTACGACAGCTGGTGGTCGATCGAGCACAGTTGTTGCACAGACAAACAAGAAAGAAAGAGAAGAAGCAGTGCCGTCGTCTATCCATCCATCCACCCACCACAGCAGCTAGCATTCGGAGAATAATATGCTCAACCGGCTTGACGTACGTATGGATCATCGCGGTCCAAGAGCCCAGCAAGTAAAATAAGGAACGCCTACCGGGCCCAAATAGGCTTCATGAAAAGAGAGAGAGAGAGAGAGAGAGAGAGAGAACAGGCTAAAAAAGGATTCTAACGAAAGAGAGTATTAGCTTAAAGCAACCCTGGCAGCCTGGAAAGAGGTTAATGGGCCAGGCCAGCACTTGGTCTAGCGAGTCTAAGTAAGGTGGTGAAGCGGGGTAGCGGTTTCTGCTTTCGTGCTTCTATTCGCATTCGACGTGAGTCTTCCTTAACAATGGCGTACACTGGGGACGTTTTCCAGTCCATGGGGGTTGACTATGCGGAATTGTGTTCGCGATACAAACATATATATATATATATATATATATGTATATCTAAGTGCTCGAAGATAAGGGGGCGTTTGTCGCATTACGCTTGGCTCATATCCTCAATCTTGGGACGTTTTCTCTCCTTGCATGCCAAATCGTCAGTATTTGGAAAAGAATTGGGAGCTTGGGCCCTTGCCCAACTAATAATGAGTTTATATTATCCGTCGCGATACCAAGCCCTGGTATCGCACTAGAAGGAAACGATGATGGATCATGGCTAGCCAAGGTAGTATTCTGGACCCTGCTTAATTGACCTCACCGATACTTTTCGCCCCCCAGACAGAGCAGTCCAGAGGCAAGCAGGCAAGGTGTCGCCATGAATGCTACATAGGTAGGCAGGTAATAAGGGCGATGATGACATATCCCATTTGAAAATCCGCATTCAATTTCATTGTTATTCAACAAGTTCAACGTCGTCCTTATTCGAAACGAATTCGAGATCGAGGCAGGATGTAGGGTAAACCGACGAAACACGTCAAGTCCAGCATGGTGAAACCAGGGTTGACGAAATGCCATCTTTAAAAAAAGGGAACCTGGGAACAGAGAACATGGGAAGACGCGGTAGTGGGGCAGGGGATCTTCTGTGCCGCCGCGTTCAGAGTAGTAACCCAGTCTGCCATTCCATTACTAACCTAACCTACGAGCCTACCACTGCAATATAAGTTTCTTTCATATAGGTACCCCTGACCTGTCTGTCAATTGTATACTCCGTAGGTAGCGGACTGACAACAACAACAACAACAACAACAACAACAACAACGGATATCAACGCCTTGGAACGGTCCAAGCCTATACTCGGCAGTCTTTTCTTCCTCATCTGCTAGTAAATACCGCTCACGAGTTCCTAAGTAAGTGGTGGTGGTCTCCTGGACGATTCACGCTTGTTTTAGGTAGCACACCCGGGCAAAGCTGGATCAGCATGGGTGCAAAATGACAAGACTCCAGACTAAACCGGATATGGATACAGGGAAGAATGCAAGATCCGCGCAGGGGCACCACACGGCACACACACACACACACACACACATACCCCCATCCAACAAAGGCCGTGTATCCCAAGTATGTAGTGTGGGTGGTGGACGTGGACGAGGGACGCCGCCGACTGTAACTCACACACACAACAACTGCAGACTTGATTGCGTGCAAGTGGTAGTGGTAGCAAGCAGCATAGACTTAATGCTGGAATGCATGCATTCAGCATAGCATTGGTACATATCCATCATTGGTACACGTACAGTAAGTAATACGGTATGCCCTTACCGCTTGCCTACGTGTTAGTAGAAATCTTGGGCGCTTTAGACTTGTTTCCGATGAAATTCTAATTTTGTAGCAACGGCAATGGCAGTGCTACTCTTTTTCGGGTTGACTTCCAGTCACGCAAGTCCAAGTATCTGATCTGCCTGGAGTAAGTACGTAAGGTAAGTCTGGCATTGCCCGTTTTTTCTTGCCGTTGGTCTTGGGGCCCAACACGCATTCAGAACAATGCGACATTGTTTTTCCCTTTGGGTCAACCGTACAGGACGAGACGGGTAGGCAGGACGGGCAGGCACCAAAGGGAGAGAGAGCCTTGTAACAAGAAACTGGACACAGGACAGCACAGAAACGTGGTGGTGTTGGTGGGGTTGACATTTGGCAGAGAGTGTGTGGAAGGAAGTACTGTACATACACAGCTGGGCCTGTCTGGTCTGGTCTGGTCTGGTCTGGTCTGTAGTGGCATGGGCGGGCAATGAGGCTGGCTTTTTAGGCTGGGCTGGCTGAGATGGGATAGTCTCGCCCATTGCCGGCCGACACACTTTAATCCAGGTACGTGGCGGTTAAGGTACAGACACACCTAATTGTGTGTGTATCCCCCCTCCTTCTATGAAGGCCATGTCTACTTACATATTCACATACTAGCAAGATATCATATATAAACGAATAATATATAGTCGCAGATGTAGAATTGCATTGTCTACCGTATTCTCGGGGTGAAAAGAAAGGCTCATCACTCTCGCGCGGGAGCTATGTTACATGCAGGTCATCGTCGATAGGGAAACAAACATATTAGCTACCCATGGCGTTGAACGGTTTTGTTACTTGTGGAGATGGGGATGGATGGTGTCGCGCTCTCTTCCACTCCTCTCGTGGGTCTGCGACTAGCCTGAGGGAGGGAAGAGAGAGAGAGACTCCCGTCTCTGGTACCTGTCCACTCCCACCTACACCTACCCTGCCCAGGGACTTGAGCAAAAACGTTCGACCACTCCTCAACGGGCAGTATTGTACGACGATGAAAAGAGTCTCATGCCACTTCCGGTTGAATGGGGGGCTCTGGGGCGCTTTCGATTCGCCTACTTCAATTCTATGTGCGGTAAGATAACCTGGGGAGAGGTCGAGCGAGGTCTTGTTCACCAAACAAACTTTCCCCAACATAAGGATAGTACTCGCTACTGGAGAAGGAGAGGAAAGAAAAGACAGAAAGACAGAAAGACCCGGCACAGGCACAGTATCAATTCGGCCTGCTTTTGTTTTTCACGTCACAACGCAACGCAGACGCACGCAGCAGCTTTGAGGCGGGTGGGCTGGCAACATGAACCTACTTGAGGTGTGTATGCGATAGTAACGTGATGTATCGGTACCTCCAGACTCAACATCGCTCCATTTTGGGACGAACAAGAGAGGGAGAGAGGATGCATCAATCGGATTGATTCGACGGAAGGGCGGAAAATTATTGATCATCAAAAATCCATCTCGCCCATCTCGACATGAGCCCACATTTATACCATGGTCCCCTATCGCCCAGGCGCCAGGGCGGCGAGATGGGTATGTATAAGTAGAGGGGAGACGGTAACAAGGAAGAGAGAGACGGAGAGACAGGCAGGGGAGGGGAGGCAGCAACAGTATGTAACCTAGCAGCAGCAGCAAGAGGAGTAAGAGGAGGGGGGGGCAGGTATACTCAGTTGGGAATCTGGTCTTCGACTTTGGTCTTCAAGTCGGGCATCTGGGTAACCACACCGCTGCCTATTCGGGAAACACCATCCTGAGGAACAGAAGAGGAAGAGAGCTTCGTACGCCCTCGCCTTCGCCTTCGCTTGTCTGTTCCAATCGACAGACGGCAGCTTATGGGCGCCCATCACTCATCATTACACTCACTCTTTCTTAGCTACATTCACCACCAAACACGCCTTACAACAAATGCCCTTCTACTGGATTGTAGTGTAGTGTAGAGACACAGAGTGAGTGAGAGAACAAGTGCCTGTACACACAGGTGACTTGGGCCTTGACGAGGCGCCTGCTTGACATTAACGCTAAGGCAGGCTGGGATCCCTGTCGTGCTCACACTACTTCGGTACATCTGCATGCTAGGCAGATCGGTCCTCAAGTCCTCCCCCAAGTACCTCTGCTTCTCCCCTCGCGACTATGCCCGCACTGTATCTCTCTTTTTGCTGGCTGGCAGGCTGGCCCTTGTCTCTCTGCGGGTGCGCGCGCCCTCTCTCTATCTCTCTGCCTGCCTGCCTGCCTGCCTGCCACACTCACTCACTCACTCACTCACTCACTCACTGCCTTGCCTCAGCAAGTCAGATCTCCAATTCATGCAAGCTATATAGAGAGACACATGGGCGAGAACGCACGCATCCGGTGCCGAGCTGGAGATTTCGATCTGAGCCTTGCTTTGTTTTTGTTTTTGTTAATCCCCGTTGTTGCCGCTCTCCTGGCTTTCGGCGATAAATAGACACGCAGCAGCAGCAGCAGCAGCAGCAGCAGCAACAGCAGCAACAGCCAATCTGGCATATGTAAGTAGGCAATTGAGATATACGACGTATGCCACCACTTTTTGTAAGTTGCGAAAAAGGGATGGGATTGATTGCCTTTGTGACAATCTTGATTTGACTCGCTCACTATGCCTTGCCAAGCGCGTATTGAAGAACAACTTCCTGCTTTTCGCAATAGACCTCAGTCTTGGCGCTCATCAATTCAATGGGTAACATTATGTACGTATAATGTAAGTGGTAGGTATCACTCAACTTCTTACCTACTGCTTACCTAGAGTGAGACCAAGAAAGAAGAGAAATGACGAGGCAGCAGCTTCGTATTAGCTAAAGACGAGCCGTTCCCATCATCTCGATCAGGCGAGAGTAAAAGCAGTTGGGGGCAAACATATTTAGAAAGAAAGGCGGATCAGAGTCATCGGCGAGGCATCATCCTTGGCGGCCGTCGTTGGAAACATGCACATACCACTACCACGCCGCTGTGCCGGTTCCCCCCATGAACTTCTGCCCTAATAGGAATGATCTTGGAAGTTGCGTTTTAGAGGCTGCGTACATACACACGTACAAATATACAAACAAGCCGCTTCCTTCTGACTGCTACATATCTGCGAGTCTATCTATAGATAGATATCTCTGGTAATGCCCACAGACACCATCGTCAACTGTGCTTTGCGTGCATCGAGTCAAGTCTGGAAGTATCAAGGGTATGAAGTATGTATGTAGGTTAAACAAGGTGCGTATATGAATGAAGTGGATACTGCGATACTGCGATACATGTACATAGCCGTGTGCAGGTGATGTGGCCCGTCTGGTGGATTACCTGTATGGTAGTTGATGGGGCACATCAAATACAACAGATCGGCGCGCGTGACAAGTCCGTCCAGCATCACCAGGTAGGAGGTAGAAGAGCTTCTTTTCTGCGAATGATCATCAGGAGGATACATACTGGTATACCTTCTGCGCGGATGGTGATGCAGACAAGCACAGGCCCCCAGTGCAGCTTCAGTCCGACTTTGGCATCATCACCAGTTCAAGGGATTGACACAGGCGGCAAGATTGGGTGAGCAGGACTACGTACTCCGTACTGTATTGTCTGTCTTGTGTTGGCGGTCTCTTTTGCTCCTCTACTTTGCCTCTACTGTACTGTATGGATTCCACCGTTTTTCTGCGCCCACTTTCGCCCAAAACATTATCCTCGAAGAAAAAAAGAAAAGCAGCTAGATTGATTAGTGGCCGGCGCCAATCTTGATTCCATCGCTTTTCACCAATCTATTTGCCCGGTTTTCCGCATCGCCATTTCCATCATCTTTCATGTTATGAGTATAGGGTATGATTGTGTTTCCAACCTCTGACGAGTCTATGGGGAAATTTCTCTTGTGCGCATGTTACACATAAACTTGATAAACGGGGGGGAGGGGAGAGAGAGCCTCCTTCCTCCATCTTTTTTCTATCTTATCAATACGGGCGCGCGTGCAATCTTGGAAGGTGTGAGATGGAAAAGAGGGAGATGTATTTGGCAGTACAGAGTAGAACGACTGTAATTTCGTAGATTTGTTCTAGATCCATCCCATCTTATTACCTATTACCTACATTTGTTCTCTTTCTCTTTCTCTTTCTCTCTCGCTCGCTCGCTCTGCTCCCAATTACACGTATTCTCTGCTCCTGCTCCTGCTCTTGTCCGTCTGTCTGTCTTGTTGCAACGTTCGGGTCCGTTTGGGGGCTCAAGGATAACGCGCGTTTGATTTGTTCCAGCACGACCACCACCCCTGTCCCCTGGACCCCTTCTCTTCCCTCGTCTTGTCCCCCTTCCCTTTTACCGCGACTGATGAGTGACAGCCATGAGATACATGTCATTTACGTACCTGGTCCAGGTTCGTCGTTGTTGTCGTACCTACTTTGCAATTGTGTAGGTGGCCAGGTAGTAGTCAATGGATACCTATTGTATTCAGGTATTGTCTGGCAACTGTCAATAGGCTAGTTGCTTTTCGCCATCTACCACTACATCCATCGTATATCCCACACGACTAGGGGTACCTAAACGTAAGTCGGTAGCTTCGATTTCCATTCTAATACCAACTTGGGAATGATCTACGAACCAAAAGGCATATGCCGCCATCAACGACATCTCTCGCCATCTTCTTTTGTCTGTCTATCTGCTCTGTAACCTACCATGCATAGCATCATCTCGCGCTCTTCACATGACTTGAGTTGCCATCGCAAAGAGACCGACTCAGGATGCTGCGCCAGGACGGGACGAATCGAACTGAAGAGGGCAAGGTCGGCCCAGGTAGATTGATTCAGAGGGGTGGTGGACTGGGTAGACTTTTTCGTAATGCTGATATCAATGTCGCACTGCTCTCTCTACAAGACTACAAGACTACAACTACAAGGACAAAGGTACATGCATACATACTTACTTACCTACTTATCTATCTTTTGCTTTTATTTTCTGCTGGCTGGGGCTCCATCCATCCATCATGGGAACCAGGAGTCTGTCTCCCTCTGTTCCAGTTCTAGCAATTCTCCAGTAGCCTCCTCGACCGTCAAAACTTCTCCTCTTTGACGACCGATCAAGCCACGCAAACTCTCTCGACGATTTAGCCGGTATGCACAGGTAGACGGTATGTACTTGAATGCTGGTAACACCCAATACCCAACACCGCTTGTGGTATGCAGGCATATATGATATATGGTAGATGCGAGTGCAAATGCATTTCCCATAGAGAGAGACAGCGCTCATTGAATCATACATGTAGAGAGGGCCTCTGTAGTTAGTTGTAGTTGGGTGCACCATACCTAGCAGTAACAGACAGACTCGAAGTAAATGCTCGTACAGTGTTGAGTCCCCTCGATACTGTGATGAAACTGGGTGGCAGGTACGCCGCTGTAGGGGCCTGGGTACATTGCGCCTTAGGGCAGTTGGGTGCCGGGGGCCCTGGCTAGCGCTGGCCATTCAGCAGTCAGGCTTGCAGTCAAGTCCTGGACTCAAGACGCTGGCAGTGGGAGATCCCCAGGTGCCCACTTTTGCCAATATTTGATTCATGGTTCTACTCGCTCTCTTTCTACACTCTAAACGCACTCGCTTGTTCTACTGCCAATACTGTCTGCCACCACCACCACCAACCAAGGACCCAGACGTTGTTGCTCTTTTTGCCTTTTACCTTCTCTTCCTACCTACCACCTCCCCCTCCTCTCCCTCTCAAACCACACACAAACAACTACGACGACGACAGCAGAAGCAGACGCAGCAGATGTCTTCACCGTGTTGCTGATCTCTCCCGATATTGCGTGTGCCTGCGACTGACTGCCTGGCGAGCTGATTGTGTGGTGCCTGTGTCCGTGTCTGTCCCTCTCGCTTCTCACTCCCATTCGGTACATCCGCCCTTGCCAGAGAAAAGAAAGAAGGAAAGGAAAGGAAAGGCAGGAAAGAAAGAAACAACCACATCGCATCCACTTCGACGACGACCCTGACAATCTACTACTACTACTACTATCTCCAACTGCCGCCCGTTTCCACGATTGACACGCTTTCGAATCGCTTTCAACTCTCCAACGGTCCAGCCGCGAAGAAACCCAGTACCCTCGTCTTCTGCCGATCGACAGTCGCCATTGCGCGCTTCTCCTCTCGCGTTTCCCAAACAAGCGACGCTCAGTGTGGTACGGGCCCTTTGATGTTCATGCCGAATGCTAATTTGCAGAGACTCGCGAGCATCAACTTCCAGCTGTTCGCTTGTACATGTGTTGGCAGACTTTCTCTAAAGAATTATGCGCTAACGTTCCTGGCTAGGATCATCTTCAATCCTGCCCTTCTAGCGACTGCTACCTCCCACCCCTCCACCTTCAGTCTGATCTAGTCTGCATCCAGCCGCCTGTCGACGACCATCAGATAGCTGCCGCCCAGCTCTTGCGCACCTGCTACCCTCACCGGATGCTTGTATAGACGATACACCCACTTCCAGCCCATTTAACCTTACTTCTTACTCGTCGGGTTATCGCACGCCTGCCTAATCGAACACCGCGGCCAGTTTCGTTGGATCGTCTTACACAAGCTTGCGCTATCCCAGTCCTCGAGGAAATAGTCGTTGCAAGCACTGTTGATACCCCTAATCCTAGCAGTTCCGCCACATCTTCGCTCTGCTGAATGCATACCTGTTTGGAGCGACAACAAAATCTTTTGGATAATCGGTCCGCAGCTCTCTAATCCGTGAAATTCGGAAGGACGTGTCTGCGCGTCGATCGTCTCGCTTCTTTGCGAGTCCTACAGCACAGCCGCGATTTAGAGCCTCCTGGCGGAACCAATGAGAGCAAAGGACGATTGTGTATTACTCTAGGCAGCGCCGACCTTCTGACCACCCTGTCACCCGGGACTCGATTCTGCACCTTGTTTGCATCTTTTTCGCAAAGGACTTTTTTGCAACTGTATATTGTACAAATCTAATTCGACTGCGGCCATGGCCGCCAACATGCCACAGATGGGCGCTGGAGGCCCGAGAAATCGCCCGGGCACCCAACAGTTATCAGCTGCCGTGTACCGGACGATGGTACAAAACCCCATTCACACACAAGGCTGGCAAAACTCGGTACACTTGAATATCCGGGTGGGCAACGCCATGAATCTGTATGTGTGCACCGGCGACCGCATGACTCATTTCTGCTAACACACCTCGTAGCATTTCCAACTCTTTCCTGGCTTTACCGCAACTGGAAACAGAACAGTTGGTTCACACTGGAATAAACTTCGAGAGAGAAGCTTTTCAGACTTCGCCAGATAAGGTGAGCATATTGATGCATTGAATACACCCAAGTGGCCCCTCGATAACTAACTCCGAGGCCAGCCCACATATGAATCCAAGGTTTCCCAAAGAATCCAAGAATTGTTCCGCAAACGTCAAGCAAACGAACAGCATTTGCAGAACTCACTAAACCAGCAAGCAGCTGCCCAAGCGCATGCGCAGGCGCAGGCTCAGATGTTCATGAACCAGAATGCGATGCATCAGATGTCGAGAGGAATGGTTCAGCCATCGCCGCAGGGCTTTCAACACCTGCAACAACCGATGCAAGCATCGCCTATCCCGCAACAGCCCCAGCAGCCGGGCATGGGCATGCCCAACATGGGAGGCAACCCCATGAACCCCAACATGCAAGCGATGCAGATGGGTGCGTCGCCGATGCACCCCCAAGGAGGACCGCAAATGAACATCAACAACATACCCCCGCAAGCTAGAGCCAAGGCCCATCAGCTTGCTCTGGCTAAGCTCCAGACGACGCCCGAGGACCAGAAGAGGCAACTACGCTTGATGGTCCAGAGCAAGATGTCGCAGCATCATCTGCAGAGACTCCAAGCCGAGGGCCAGGACCCGTTGTTGGTCTTTTTCCAGAACCAGATGCTGATGCAAGCGGCTGGCAAGCAGGGACAGCCTGGCATGCACCCGAATGCCGCCATGAACCCAGCGATGCAGATGCAGGCCGCCCAGCAGCAACGCCAAATAAGCCAACAAGGTCAACAACATGGCAGCGACCTTGGCCCCTTTTCCAACGAGATAATCAACCAGCAAAAGGCGGGCATGCTAGCCCAGGAAGCAGGCCAGATGGTGGTGCCTGCAAGCATAGGTCCTGGCCGTAATGCCACCCCCCAGCCGATGGGAGGAGCCCAAGGACAGAACCAAGGGAACAACCAGCAGGTTCCGAATCACAATGGTCGGCCCCCACACATGCAACAGCAATTCAATATGCAGCAGGCACAGCAGCTCAAGATGGACCAGGCTGCGGCCCAATCACAAGCGCAGATCCGCGCCCAGGCTCAGGCAAAGGCCCAAATGCAAGGCCAGCCCGGTGGGCTCAGCGGGCCTGGGGGAGTTTCCCAAAGCCCAGCCATGACCACGCTCAACGCTCCCGTAGGACCCAACCCTCCTGTGGCCGGTATGAGGCCAAACAACCAGCAGTCTCCCATGAATCAACAAGGGAATGCCGCCTTTGGGCAGGGACTCGACCCACGTTTCAACGGCCAACAAAGACCTCAGATGAACCCCGCTATCCGTCAACAGATGCTCAATGCCATGCTGCAACAAATGCCTCCTAATATGCGAGAAGGCTTCCAGCAACAACCTGTAGAGAGAGTGAACGAGATGTTGGCAAAGTGGAGCGCGAGCCGAGGAGGCCAGGCCGCTGGCCGCCAGCAACCTCAGCCGGGACAATTTGGACAAGGTAATGGTATGCCTCAATTTGCCCAGGGCAACAACCCCAACATGCCCCAACCGAACGGCGCCGCTGGTGCGAACTCGCAGAACCCCATGATGGTTCAACAGCAGCTCAACCGCATGCGCACTGGGCAAAACCAGCCTCAAATGCCAAACAACCCGCAAGCCATGGCCATGATGAACAACATGGACGTCCCCCCGCGTGTGCTTGCTCAGTTACCGAACGTACCGGCAGAGATCAAGAAATGGGGTCAACTGAAGCCGTGGGTACAATCACAACCGTTGCCTCCCAATGTGCCCGATCAACTTCTTTCTTTCCAGCTACAGCAATTTAGGACCATGCTGGCTGGCAAGCCCCAAATTGCACAAGCGGTGGGCATCCAGCTTCCGCAGCAAGGGCCGGGTGGACAGCAAGTTCCACAGGGCGCCGGAGCTCCTGGCGCAGCCCCTCAGCAAGTCGCCGTCCCTCCTCATCTACTTCAAGCCTTCGCAAACATACAGGTGACGCCGCATGAGATCGAGACAGCAAGGAGGCACGACCGGTTTAAGACGTGGGAGGATGCTAAGATCCGGAGCTACCTAATGCAGATGAAGCAGCACCAGGTCAAACAAAAGTTTGGCATGCAGATGCCCGGACAAGCTCCCCAGTTTACAGGACAGCCTCCTGCGGGCGCCGCACCTCCGAACCAGCCGCCTTCGGCAGGGCCAGGTGCGATGCCGCGACCTGGACAGAATGCCGGTGCGGAGGCAACCCCCTCGGGTGCTGCTGCTGCTGCTGCTGCTAAGAATAGCACGCAGCAGCAACCGCCTAGCAACCGCCCCACGCCTCAGCAGAATGCCTCTCCCGCTGTGCCGCCGAAGAACAACCTCAAGCGTCCAAGCACGGATGATGCGGCTGATGTACCCCATGTATCGGCTCCTCCCATGCAACGCCCGCCGTCTCAGCAGGCTCCTCCTCCCGGAAAACCTCTTGTTCTCACCCAGGCTCAGCTTGCAAGCCTGCCTCCTGATCAGAGAGCCAAGTACGAACTGATAATGAGGAATCATCGGGCTGCTGCCGCACAAGCGCAGGCGCCACAGACAAACCAAGAAGACATTGAGCGACTGAGGCGGATCGGCGCCGAGGAGCAGAAAGCGTCTGCCAACGAGCAACTCCAGGACGTCCCGATGAGCCAAGAGCAACATGCTGATATGACTACTAAGATCCAGCGCATGGTAATGGAGATGAGCAAGCTAGGTAGAGCTCTGGGTCGCTGGTACTCGCTTACCCATGACGACAACCGTGCCAGAATGTTCTTCAGGATGGTAAGATTTTTATTATTTTTTGGCCCTTGTATCATCAATTTGAACTAGGAAACTAACCAGTTCCACAGCGCATGCGCCTCGTGCGGCAATTCCAGGACACTGAAGCGATGACGACGCCCAAGGAGGTATTCTCGGTTAAGCCGAGAGACTTGGAGCAAGTGAGGGCTATGATGGAGAGCATTGCCAAGGACCTGGCTGCCTCGTTCCCTCAAGCGATACGAAAGGGTGGTTCTCAGCAAAATGCGGCCGACGGCGCGGCGCAACAGCAGACGACGCCCGGGCAAACGGCGACGCCGCAGGCCACTCAGCCGGTTCCCCTGAACGCGGCCAACCTGGAGAAGAATAGCCAGGCACTTAGTAAGATGCAGAGGCAGAAGAGCGTGCCACCGGCTGCTCCCACGACGAGCCAGCCTCCCTTCCCCCTCGGCGCCCCGTCGCCGCACGGACTACCTTCTTACGGCAACAAGCCAGCCATCACGGCGGACAACTTGCACCTGCCCACGTCCCGGAAGAAGCCCAAGACGACGGCCAGTGCAAGTGTGTCACCGCAAGTCAGCAAGCAGGCATCGCCGCAGATGCAGAAGCAAGGGCAGTCGGCCGAGATGAAGGCGGTGCCCAAGGCCCAGTTCCAGTGCGCCATGCCAGATTGCGAGGCCAACAGCATTGGCTTTTCGACGGAAGAGGCCAGCCGTGCCCATTACCAGGAGGAGCATGTCAAACCCTTCGAAGACCCGGCAAGATTTGCGTCGGAGAATCTTGCTTTCGCTCTTGGCCTGGATGCCAATGGCAAGTCCACTACTATGGCACCAGCCGGCGGATTAGAGCAAGGCGCTTCCCCCGCAGGAGCTACCTCGATGGCCCGCGAGGCATCGATGAAGCGATCCGAGAGCGCCAACGGTACCAAACCCGGTGTGCCGAAGAGTATCCCTGCCAAGGCAGCCGATCAGCAGGTTGCGGATGTGACGATGAAGACGGATGGCCAGACGCCCGCGCCGTCGCACAACATGGACTTTGGCTTTGGTATGAACACGATCGACCCCCAGGAGCTCTTCCAGTTTGGATTCGAGTCTGGGGGTGGTGGTGCCATTATGGACATGGCTGTGTATCGATCAATCACGCCCAATGACACACCGGAATCTAGCAAAGAGAGTTCCTCATCGGAGCCGACTAGCGATGTGTCAGAAGGAGTGGCGCTGGACGTTCGGCTGGATCTCGGGCTTGACACGTGGCAGCCGTTTGAAGGCGACAGCTTTGTGAATACGGGTGCGATGGACATGGAGATGAGCATGTTCGACGGAGCGCAGCCGATGGGCATGGACAACTCTGCCCTTGGCGGCTTCACATCCTGGGATGATGTCAACCAGGACTTCAACAAACCGTTTGCCCTGGACACGTCACTATACGCTCTGGACACGACCAACTGAGAATGGGTGGCGGTTCGGCAGTGTAAATGACAACGAAGAAGAGGAAGAAGGACAATGTACATGCATCTTATCTTATTGGCATTCACCGGTTGCGAATGTACCATAATAATCTGGTTACTTAGTATAGAATCCGCGCCAGGGTCTGGCGAGTGAGGGAATGGGTGTATGTGTGTGGAAAAGAAGGCCAAAAGCGTGGAGCCGAGTGCGGGTTCGAGTTAACCTAGGGGGTTGGATGGGGAAAGCAAAGGGGGGAGCAACAACCATTCATTCGGTGGCGTTCTTGCGGAAAGGAAAGGAAAGCCTTCTCTCTTTTTTCTTGATGGGCTATTTTCATCCATCATGTCTGGTACTAGGACACTGGTTTCCATGGAATTTGGTAGCATTGGAGTTGGGATTCAAACCAAGGTTACGACCAAAGGGGGGAGATAGGGACTTTGCTTGTTTGTGTTTTTCATGCTGTTTTGAGACCGATTTGTTGTTCTTTTTTGATTTTCATGTCCATGATGCGACACAGACACAGACACTAACCGCAACGTACGTACGTATAAAGGGAAGGGGAGGAATAAGGGGAGGACAATCTCCAAGCGATACCCGTAAAAAGAAAGGAGAGTGGTGGAGTGGGATGTATATGGGCATGCGTGCCTTGGAGGTTTATTGATAAGACGATTACTGTTACTACTCACTGCTTGAGGTCTTGGGGTTGATGCTGAAGCTATGTGACATGTATGCTATGTGATATGATCAAGACCGACTGAAGCTTGCACGATTGTCACGATGTAGACATGATATGATAGGTTCTGGCTCACTTAGCTTGGGTAACTATAACTGGTCAAGATAGATGGGTTTCAACTTTGACTTTTGATGCAAGGTAAATATAGATGGTATATACTCGTAGTAAGTAGTAGGCCTTGTCTGTCCTAGCGATATCAGAGCTGAGAGACGCGCGATACTAATAGCTGCGAAATAGGTAGGGGTTGGGGTCTGAAAGCTAGGGCGGGCGCGGTGCGGCGCGTGGCGGGGCTGGGAAGGTGGGAGGGGAGACCCTGAAAAAAAAAAGCTGCATAAAAGCTGCAGGGGCTACAGGGCTTTAAACAGGGGCAGTTTTAGCGGTTCTTCAGCAACGTCTAGCACTTCATAAAAACAAGCTTCTAGCGCTCCTAGCGCTCTAAACACGCTATTTGGCGCTGTAAGCCACATAACAAAGCGCTGTAGCAAGGCCCAAACAGGCAATAAATAAATACAGGTGGTTTGCATAAAAGCACATGTCCATCATTATCGCGAACACACCCTGGTCGGGAAATGGCAAGCTTGAGCTCTCGAGACGCGACGGCAGGGAACGGGAAACGCGACCGGGCGAGTACAAGTAATTTACCTATGGCAATGCAAATGCGCCTCACTGGTTTTCCCTTTCCCACATTCACACAATCCCCAATTCCTCCATCTCAGAGAGAGCTTTCGTTTTGATTTGTAAAGACAGCTAAAGTCTTTCCCGGATTCCTTCATTCATTCCCTTACCTGGAAACCACCCGTTCCCTCTCTTTACGGTTCGTCGTTCAATCACCCCATCATCCATCATCCGTCGCATTCCACTTGCACGGCCTAAGCAACCCCTCCAACAACAGAACACACACGCGCGCCGCCCGCAATTCTTGTGATATATGACCTGCATACTGCTTCGGTTCTTCGATTGAATTTGCATACCAAACCAGGTATCCTCTGCAGTGATCCAACATTCGACAAGCCAGTTGCAGCAGTACATAGTACCTTGTCTTCCAATACTATCCCACAGTGTAAGACAGAGAGGCAGAGAGAGGCAGTGATACGGAAACCTCCGCAGCACCGCAAAAGAAGCAGACCGAAGTTATGGACGTCTCTCCTACCAAAAGACGTGCCTTGGCACCCTTGGACGCCAACGCGAACAAATCCCCCGCCGGCTTAAGCAACAAGCTGTCGTCGCCCTCGTCGCGCTTGAACGCCGCCAAGGCGTCGGCCAACCCCCTCCATGCATACAAGAAGCCATCCGCAGCGGGGGCATCTCCGTCTCCCTCCTCGAAGCGTGCGCTGGTGGTGGAGGAGGACGACGAGGACAGTGAGAACTCCAACCCGCTCCAGCCGGCAGTAGGAACACCCCCGGCCAAGAGGGCCTGCATATCGGCCGCGCCTTCTCCGGCGCGTACCATTTCTGCATCCTCGTCCCCGCAACCCAGGAGAGCGGCGGCGGTAGCAGCAGCAGCAACGCCGGTAAAGACACCAACAACATCAAGAGACGAGGTAGAGGAGGCCGCTGCGACAAAGGAGCAGGAAAGGCAACGGTCGCACTCGCCCGAGGAGACATCGGCCATATTCGACAACTCGGCCTTCAACAATTCCCAACTCACCACCATCACGGAACCAGACGATGAGGACCACCACCCAACAACAACGTCACCCCAGCAGCAGCTGCACCAACAGCACCAACAACACCAACAACAACAACAAGACGTAAGCCCCATGGCCGCACTCGCTGCTGTTGCCGCTTCTTCTCCGCTACAACAAATATCGCCAACCACTTCGCAACCACTTCAACAACAACAGTCGCCGTCGCCGTGCCTGACGCGCGAACAGGCCCGGCAAAAGGCCGAGATCCTGCGGCTGCGCCTCGGCCTAGCCCGCTACAAGGTCCGTACGGGCCAGACCGACGTCCCGCTGGAGCGGCTGCAGCGGCGTCCCGTGCCATCTTCCGCGACGCAGTCGCCATCGCAACAGCGACAGCGTCAGGCCGGAGCTGCTCCGTCAGCATCAGCTCCCTCGTCGGCGAGGAAGGAGCAGCAGCCGATCCCGGCACAGCCGAGGCGCTTATCGACAGAAGACAGCAGCGAGCGGCAGCGGCAGCAGCAGCAGCAGCAGATCACGCCGCGAAAGGCGTTGCCCTCGGGCCGGTCCATGTCGCAGGCCAGCCAGGGCGGCTACACCCCGTCCGCTTCTCAGGAGTCGCGAAGACTGTCAACGACAACAGCTACGTCGCCTGCATCAGCCTCAGCGCCATCGTCGCAGCCGTCGCAACAATCTCGACAGATGCCCCCGACCCCAGACAGGGAAGCCCTGCAACGCCTCGCCGCGTCGGCGGCCCTCGATGCGTCGAGGCGGATAGAGGAGGCTGCTACTGAGGGGTCCCGCGGCAGCAGTTAACCGCCGTCGCGCTGTTTTGTATGAGTATCAACCAGTACTCTTATTTTCTTTAATCGATGATCTCTATAGAAAGGGGCTGGCTCACTGCCTGGAGTTGGGGGGGGGGGGGGGGTGGTTGGGGGGTGGGGGGGGGGGGGGGGGGTGGGGGGGGGGGGTGTGGGGGGGGGGGGGGGGGGGGGGGGGGGGGGGGGGGGGGGGGGGGGGGGGGGGGGGGGGGGGGGGGGGGGGGGGGGGGGGGGGGGGGGGGGGGGGGGGGGGGGGGGGGGGGGGGGGGGGG
>QUSE01000043.1:104300-171603 GCA_006508115.1 Apiospora malaysiana
CGGGCGGCGGTTCGGGTAAGGATTGATCGGTTTGGGGGGTTAGTGTTTCGGTCTCTAAGGCATCTTGTCAGTTGGCAACATCAACATTTTCTTGCCTCTTGCATCCGTGGTCGTTCCGGTGGCCTGTTACGTGCATAGAGCGGGGCCCACAAGAATATTTTTGCACGGGGTTGGGATGGAAGTATACGTATTTATGTCTTTCCTTGCCATCCATCCATCCATTGCTTATTAGGGGGGAGGGGAGTTTGGCATAGGAGGCCTTACCTGCTTACAACAATTCAAATGACATGGCGTGGCTGCGAAGACCATGGGTATATTCAAAGTCAAGGTCAACCAACGTAAGAGAAAGCAGAAAATCACAGTAAAGCAGGGAAATGGTTCTAGATGTGCGTTTGTGTATGTATCTCATCCTAGTGGACAGCCAGATAACAAGCTCTTCTGGAACCACCCTCCCCCTACTCCCATCCCATCCCATTTGTCAAGACCCACGGCACAGCCCGTACACACAAACAACCCGGGTAAACAGCAAGCAAGCATGGTCTGTTAACCCGATCCCTAAGATAAAATGAAACATTCAATCATACGTCGTTACATCGTGGAGAGATGGCAGTAACCTCGTCTCTCGTCTCTCGTCTAATCCAGAGCCCAATTCATACCATGTTCAGCGGTATCTCCCGGAGACCGTGTCGCTGGCCCCTGTGCTGGAAACGAGATCGCCGTGCCTGTCCTTGATGCCGATGGCGAGGAGGTAGCGGCGGGGGAGGCATGGGAGCTGGTGGTGGTGGTGGTGGCATGTTTTCGTCGGGCGCTGCTGGTGTCTCTACTTCTCCTCCGTCTTCCTGGTCAGATAGGGGAGAGGAGAAGTGGAACGACGCTTGACCATGATGATGGTGGTGCTGGTGGTGGTCATTGTCATCATGGTGACCGTCTCCGCTACTGCTACTGTTGCTGTCATTGTCGCCGTCGAGTTTTGTCGCGGTAGGGGTGTCGTCATGGCTCGCGGCGCAATCCTGGCACTCCTCGTCGAGACTGGTGGCCATGACGGTGGTGATGAGGATGGGAGGGGGAAGCATTTCCGTGGGTGGCTCAGCCAGGGTCAGCAGCTCCATGTGGTGATTGTCGTCAGCAGTCTCCCGTTCTTCTTCTTCTTCTCCTTTTCCTTCCACTTCTCCCTTAGCTTGGTCTTGGTCTTGGCGGACACGGTCGACGTGGTGGAGATGGGGAAACAGGCATTTGAAGATGACCTTGTCGGCGCAGCCGCAGCGGTAGATGAAGCGGACGGTCGAACACATGATGGCCTGGAGTGCCTTGTGTCGCCTTGTAGGTATGGTTTGGAAACGGGGACGGGGGAGAGAAAGGGCAGAGCGTAAGGCGTTTAGTTGGGTTTCCCGTCCAGCACCATCGGTTGGTCGCAAAGAAAAGACATATGATCTATCTCTTCGATGATATTGACAATGCACTTCCTCGATGGGTTGCCATTTGCTGTTCCGGTTGTCTTCAAGATGCGTCCATTTGTATCAGGTATTGCTTAGTCAAATCAGATAGATCAAATGTGCACAAGCAGGCAGCATCAAGAACTTGGGATTTGGTGAATAACTCGATCTACTTGGAATGCAGTGGAAGGAGCATTGCCAAATGTGCCTTGGAAGGGGAGGACCATCCAGCAACTTCCATTTGCGCCAGAGAGCGGAAGGCGCAAAAGTGGAAGGCTCTTCTCAACCTCACCTACCTAAGGTATAGGTAGGTGCGCTTTCCCTGCTGTTTACTTGGGAGAACATGTATTCAATCTCGTCCATCTTCAATTCTTTATGTACCAATTGACCCATCTTGAATCATCTACCCTAGTGCCCGCCTCACTTGCCGTGCTGCATTTATGTCATCTGTCATATCTGTCTGGGCTGGTGACCCTCAGACCGTTTATTTACCAAAGCCCGTTACACATAGTCGACAACCCTGGCAGCCTGGCCCATGTTGTGTGTCAACCTTAGTCATGATGCCTGCTGCTTGCAACCTGCAACCTGCATTTGGCACCCCTCTTTTGGTTGATCCGTGCCGGCGGCATATGTCCCGATCTATCATATCGCCGGCTTTGACGGAAGATATGTATACTCGGCCGAGAGTATACCGATCTAAGCGGAGGAAAAGGGGTCCTGCTTATTTCTGCCTACCTGGCTACCTGGCTGGCTGGCTGGCTGGCTAGCTGGGAACGCATCAATCAATCAATCTTGCCAGCCCAACCTGACATGGTGATTGGAAAAGCGCATGCAAACCCGCCGCCAATGGGCATCTCCACCAGCCCAATGTAACGTTGGCCCCAATCTCGTGCAATTCCCCTTCTTCCCCCCCACCTCGAGCAACACCGCAGCGCGGGATCCTGATTCGACTTTGGCGTTTCCGAATCTTTCAGGTAATACCACTTCTGGGTCGCCCGCTCGAGTGTAATTGGCCAATGCCACCCACCGTCGCTGTCAATCCGGTTCGTCTGATGCGCGACTGAAAGGATGCCGACATTACCACAATACCACCTTTCGGATAAGGATCCAGAGGATGGATCCAATGTGCAGTATATATAAATAACATTGCCTGCCTGCCTGCCTGCTCAGCCTCACGATGCAGCTTCTCAGCCCTTTTCTGCACTTCTCTCGGAGTGCTAGTTGGTCATCTTGCTACAAAAAGGCGTCCAACACCACATTCATTTGGTTATCCATCAATGTTTTAACTTGCCTATATACGCTCTTTTACTATATACCCAGTCTTCCCCCTGTGAAGACGTCCATTCTTTATCATGTTGTTCCAGCGCTCTTTTACCGCGGCACTGCTCGCCGCCGTGGGCTGTCTTGCCAGCCCGACGCCACCCCTCGAAGTGAGCATGTTGACTTCCGACCAGACCGATGCCATGGTTCTCGAAGGCATCAATCTCGCCCATACCTCGCAGCTCGAGAGACGCCTCAAGGCCGACTTCTCCATGGCCAAGAAGTGGAACCACGAAGTGCTTTTTGACGGGTACGTACTGACGATCCTGCATCCTATACTCATTTTATATTCCTCCGGAGGATTCTTAGACAACGGGGCGAAGCTAATAACAAACTGGGGGTTTAAAGTGGCTATGACTGGAAGCAGGAAAACAGCGCCGAGACGGTCGGCCTGGCCATCACCTGTCTCGACTGCGAGACCAAGGGCAGTGTCACGGCCAAGCTGTGGGAGGACCTCCTGCACCCCTCGCTCCGCCTGCAGTTCAACGGCGTCGAGGCTTACATCCTCCTCGGCCTCAACGCCAGCACCTCCACCACCGTCTCTGTCAACCTCTTCGCCTCCAACACCCCCATCGGCCTCCACTACCCGGGCCTGAGCGTCGGAGTCGTCTTCTTTGTCGATCTCGTCTTCACTCTCGATGCCCACATTGACATGAGCGGCGGCTTTTACGTCAAGCTCGCCGACGATGCCTTCCTGCAGGCCGACATCTTCAAGGGCGACGTCAAGGACTACTTCTTCGACGGCATAAAGAGCAAGTCCCTGCCCATCACCGTCGCCACGGGCTCCGGGGCCACCTTCAAGGCCGACCTGCGCCTCCGTGTCCAGGTCGGTGCCGAGGCCAAGCTCAAGACGTTCGGCATCGGCGCCGGCGCGGCCATGGGCATCTACGCCAACCTCGTCGAGTTCGTAGCCGCCATCGAGACCACGCCCACCTGCGCGCTCGAGACCCGCGAGTGGTTCGACCTCAATGTCGGCGCCTATGCCCGCCTCGACGTCGTCGTCGACTACAAGACCCTGGGCCTCGTCCCCACCGTGTCGACCACCCTGCTCAGCGCCCCGACCCTCACCCAGTGCTGGATTCCTCAGAAGTCGTCCGGCGTGGTAGGTCTTCCGGGGAAGACGATCACGACCTCCGCGTCGCTCAAGACGGCTCCTACCGCTTTGCCGATGGTATCTTCCACGTTGTCGAGAAGCCAAAGTAGCCGTGTGGCCGTGTCTGGCTCCAAGACGACCTCCGCGTCAAACCTCTCGGCAAGCCGATCTGCTTCCGTTTCGCTGTCTGCCTCATCCCTGCCGTCTGCTGCCAGTGTTACTGCGAAATACACGGAAATCTCGGCGATCAAGGTCCCGACTCCTGTCTCCTCCACCGCTACATCATCGGTGGCATTCGTCTTCCCCCTGAATGGGACCGGAAAGTACCCGGTCGTGACCAAATCTGGCTCTCATGCCGCTTCCTCCTCGTCTAGCCGCCCGTCATCTCTTTCTTCGGTCTCTTCGTCGTTGCCTGCGGCGGCCAGCATCACCGGAAAGCAGTCGAGCTCATCCATTCCCGTTTCGTCGTCGCATTCCGCTGCTACGCCATCGCCGCCAGTCGTTTCATTCGTGAACGGAACCGGCAAATACCCGACCGTCCCTATCAGCTATGTTTCGCCCTCTGGCTCCCAGACAATCCCCTCCTCTCAGTCAGGTTCCCTGTCGCTGCCCGCGGCGGCCAGCATTACCGCCAAGCCTTCAGGCTCATTGTCCATTACCGCCCCGCCCGCTCATTCTACTGCGGCTCCACCAGTGGCGCAAGGCGTAGTCTCCGTGAACGGAACCGGAAGGTACCCCCAGGTTGCGAACGCATCGTCGTCGATCACTGCCGCCAGCAACAATCAGACTCTCGTCACCACGACCCTGTACTCGACCGCCGCCTACACCATCACCGTGTGCGCGGCCGGCGTGCCCAACTGCCCCAAGGCCTACCAGCGCGAGGTGGCCATGACCAAGACCATCGACTCCTACACGACCATCTGCCCTGCCGGCGCCCAGGTAACCTGGCCCGCTGCCAAGGCTTCGTCGTCGTCTTCTTCTTCTCGTCCTGCTGATGCTGCGGTTACGGAACCCGCCACCCCATCTCAGCACGTTGTCACCGAGGTCATCGTCCTGACCAAGGTCCCGTCGCCGAAACCCGAAACGTTCGTTCCGCCGCCGGTCCCGGCGCCTACGGCAGCTGCATTTGGTGCGGCGTCGGTGGGAGGGGACACGTCGTCCCCTGCATCGAACGCGGCGGCGGCTGCTGCATTTGCGGCGTTCGCGGCTGATTACCAAATCGACAACACGCCGAGAGTGGGCAACACCACTTTCGCCGCAGCAACCCCGTTACAATCCCCGTCATCGTCGTCACCCACGTCATCGGCATCGTCCGCATCTAGCAGCAGTACGGCAACCGGAACCGGCGCTTACAAGCCCACTCAGACCGCGCAGACTTCATCTGTGCCGCTGACGGCGGGCGGAGTGGTGTCGTATGCCGTCGGGAACGTGGGGTTGATGGTTGGATCTATTGTGGTGTCGCTCATCATGCTGGGTTAGGTAGCTTGGGCAGCCCTGATGATGCTTTGACTACTAGGAGTACTTCTTACTGTTTAGATGTTTGTTCAATTAGCCGCATATACCCCAATAGTTTGTCTTCTGGATAGCTGCATATATACCAATATGCTGTCACATCAATTAAGGATGAGGTCACTATCACCCGTAAGACTTTACAGGACCAAGGCGGTTTAGTAAAATGCCGAAAAGCAACCGAACTCAGGTATGTGATGTTCTGTCTCATGGTCTAGAGTTTAACCCCAGATGGGTAATAATGAAGTGTTGTGGTGTTGAAGGCAATGTTCCATGGAGGCCAGGGGAGCGCTCATCCACTCTGGTCCAACGACCAGTGCTTTATTACTGTATAACCTCCAGGAATAATGCAAGCTTGTGTGGAGCTAGGATAATGGTCTAAAAGGGTAAAACATGGCATAATCTGGGATGATCGTGATATAATTTCGGTATAACTTTCAGGGCTCGACAAGGTAAATAATTATAGCCCTTTGAAGTTAGAATTAAAGTAATCGGGTAAACGTGAAGATATCTCATACAACTACGCGTCGCATGGGAAGTTCAACGACTTCCCATAAGATTCCCGGCCCTTCTCGAGATTCTTCTTGGCTTCCTCTGGGCCACAGACGGGGATGCGGATAAAGTTGGCCTTCCGGATGTCCATCATGCCATCAGCGAGGGCATGATCCAGCCCCCCCTCCCTGGGATCCACCATGGTGTCCTTGTTTGGCTCCATGATGTTCTTCTCGCCGTTCTTCCTGTATGTGTTGAGAGCCCTGCGGAACGCCATATGTCAGTCCTCTCAATCATCGAGAGCCAGGGGGAAAAAAAAGGGGGGGGGGGGGGGGGGGTGGTGCCGGCGGGGGNCCCCCCCCCCCCCCCCCCCCCCCCCCCCCCCCCCCCCCCCCCCCCCCCCCGCCCCCCCCCCCCCCCCCGGTCTTACCCAACGATCAGGTCCTCGGTGGTGATGCTGCCCCATTTCTTCAGAGGCTCGTCGATGTCCTCGATGCCTTTTAATACGTCCAGCGTCCACTGTTTCACCGGTGTACATTGCGAACCCCCAGGAGACTGCAATCCGCACTTCGTGGGGGGGCCGTCTCGCACGCCGGCGAGGATGTAGGAGTGCCCGTTGATGCATCGGTAGCCCTTGTTGTATTGGTCGGGCTTGACGTAGAAGTAACCCCGCGCGTCGATCTCGCAGCCGGGCCCAAAGTCGACCACGACGGGCGCCGGCCGGTTGGCGCCCCAGGCCGCGGGGATGGCGGCCGCGTAGAAGGCCCTCTCGATCGCCTTCTCCCGGTACCAGTTGGTCGTGTGGTTGCGTTTGTCGCTGAAGTCGCCGCCGTTGCCCTTGCCCGTGATCATTTTGCCATCGGCGAACAGGTCGGTGAGGCGGTTCACGTTCTGCTCCTTCCCGTCAAAGACCTGCCTCATCAGCGCGTCGGTCTGCGCCTTCCATGCCCCGATGGTCTGGTCGAAGATGTCGCCAAAGGCAATCTCCTCGCGCGCCTCGGCGGCGTTGCTGTAAAATGCGACCTTCTTGTCAGTACAAAAACCCCGATGGCCAAGCCCATTTCAAAGCATGAGAGGGGGTGTTGATAACGTACGTGAGGGCCTCTCTAGCTACATCGAACCCGATGTCCACGATACCCATGGTGGCCTTCTCGAACGCCTCCTTCTTATTTCCACTGGCGTCGTTGGAAAAGAAGGCTTTGGCCATGAGGGCTTGGTGGCGTTAGTTTCATCAAGAGTAGATAGACGGCAGATAGAGAGAAAGAGAGAGAAAGAGAGAGAAAGAGAGAGAGAGAGAGAGAGAGAGAGAGAGAGAGAGACATACAACCACCAAAGAACCTCGAACCGCCCATGCCGATGGGAAGCTGGATCAGGGTCAGGAGGAGCGAGAATAGCTCTTCTCCACCGTCGGGCTTAGGGGCAAATGTGCTGATGAAGCTGTCTGATTTGCTTCGCAAATTCTCGCCGGCAGCTTGCAGGGAGTAGCCGTAGTTTTTGATCAACTTGTGACGGCAGTGAGTGTCAGTAATATACATATTAAACACAGAAGCTGTTACACAGCTGAAATCTACTCACCGAATGGAGCTCCGACATGGAGTTCCAGATCTCATAGGCGCAAGCCCCGGTATGGAGTTGTATCTCGTCCTTTGGCGAGTTATGTGTCTTGCATGACATCCGTCCGCAGCTGGTTTCCACAGACATGTCGTTGCAGTTCTGCACACATCATCACCAAATGTTAGTCCATGTTTTGCTTCGCATCTCCCTTGATAGACGACAGCATGTTGGCTTACCGCCCCGTTGTCGTTGTGCAGGATCTCGCCCACGGCGCGATCGAACTTGTATCCCTGCCCCCTGCCCTCATAGCACCCGAACCACACCCGGATCGTGTCTTCCCAAGCAGACTTGCAATCGAGTGCTTCCCACCGTTCTGCAGGTGTGTATTGCGACTCTATCGTGACCTGACGGATGGTGCATTGCTTGTTGACCCAGTCGCCCGTGCGTGCGCCTCGAGAGCAGCCGGCCGATTCGCCGGACTGAATGTTGTTCTTCACTTGGGTCCAGTCCAGCTCGAGGTGGACACCGCCGGGAATACCGTAGTTGGGCGGGTCGCGAAACTTAACCAGGTCGACGGCCCAGTCAATGGTGCCGCCCATGTTGTATCGCTTGTAGAGTTGGGTGCGCGATTCCTTCAGGCTGTCGTCCATATAGGATACCCAAAGATCCCCGTCCACCATGATTTTGGAGTTGCTTTCGGTATCTGTCCAGGTGCGGCCGTTGAGCTCGGAAAACTCCGCGTTGGCGAGATAGCCGCCTGTGTCGGTGCATCGCCCCTTTCGGGCGTGCGATGTTTCGCGGTCGCCCGTGAAGTGGCAGTTCGGGCCGGTACAGGAGGGGTCAACCATTTGGAAGCTACGCCCATAACTACTGACACCCACCAGGACCTTATTGGATGGCACACCAGCCTTGGTGATCATAGTCTTGGGGAGACAGGGTGGTCAGTTCAAAAGTGTTGTACGCGAGGAGTGCAGCGTTGGCTGCTCGGGGATTCAATCACTCACCAAAGCGCCCATCGTCTCAGTCCGGTTGACGTGGCTCCGTAAACAGTTCCCAGTCGGGCAGCCAGGGCTGGCCCACTGGTTCCCGGCATCCCACTGACCGTGTAGGTCATACGTCATGTACACAATGTAATCGACCAGCTCGCCTATTGCCTTGATGGGGAACTGCTTCAGGTACCAGAATGAAGCAGGAGCAGCAATGGAAAGCGACTTGTCCTTCGGAAGCTTGCGCCGGAGGAGAGCAAGCAGGCGAAGGTAGTCAGTAGCCTCGGAGAGATCTCCCGCCGGGATATCGGGCAGGTCGGGTGCCTTGATGATGACGCGTTAGCTTCCCTGTCGCAACGTAAAAGGGGGAAAATGCGGGCGTCGGTGGACTCACAGAAGGATATTCCCAATCGAGGTCGAGGCCGTCCAGGCCATTGTCGACGACGTACTTGACCAGGTTGGTTGCCAGCTTCTCGCGATTCTCGGCCTTGACACCGTTCCTGAAGATTGGGTAGTTTGGCGCTTCAGCCGAAAAGACCCAGCCACCAAAGGAGATGATGCGCTTCGGGCCACGCAGCTTCTTGAACTGCTGGAACTGGAACTCAGCCAGATTATTCTCCTGATAGATCTCAAATGTGTCGGTGATCATGCCAAAGGCAAAGTGAACGTGAGTGAAAGACGGGTCGATCTGACTAGCGTCCATGTGCAGGCATTTCCGGCCCAAGTTGAAGCCCTCGAAGTAGCCGAGCTTGATGAATTGCGCAGGCGGGGCACTCCGGATAATGCTCATGCCGCAGTTGGAAATACAGCCGTACGTATCCTTCTTGGCCGTGCCTGGCGGTCCCGTGTTGGTATCAATGCAGAAGTCGACTGTCGTGCCACATTGTCCCCACTATCCATTAAGTATTCCGAGTTAGCATGAAGCAAGTCAAGTACTCAGGGGCATCGGGGGCATCGGGGCATCAGGGGCAGCACATACAATGTTGCAGCACGTATTAAGAGGACATGGGTTCATCTTGGCCCAGTCCCTCGAGCTTGACCCGCTGGGCTGCTTGGACCCGGGCTTCTGGGGCCCGCACACAGCATTGGCGATAGGGAAAGGGAATGGCGGCGTCCCTTCGCTGCGACACAGCCAGTTGTCAGGCCAGAACCCGTATTCGCAACCGTTCCAGCCTGTTGACCCGTCACGTTAGTCAGGTCTTCAACTTGATGGGGTCATGGAATATTCTTTGGATCGGTCGAACAAAACTTACCCCAGGTGTCTTTGTTAAAGCTCTCGAGCTCCTTGACCGTCAAGCCGTTGGCAGCCGCGATCTTGGCGCAAGAGTCCCCTTTCTGGATTTGGTAGGCGGCGCAGGACCCGTCGGCGTTCTTCTTGGGGCGAATATCCGGCAGGTTGCCCGACGTGCAGCAGACACGCTGGCCTGGCATGAGGCTGGAGCACAAGTTCGAGGCCGGGTTGTACTTGTAGAAGTCCTGGGCTGTCAATCCGTTGCCGCACCTGCTGACGAGCTTTCCACAAGTGTCGCCATCGTCGACCGTCTCGGTACGACAGTCGGCACGAGCATGGAGCAGGCCTCGGACGGTACGGGTTGTGTTGCTGGATGTGCTGTTGCCACCAATAGACATGGGTGCAATGGTGGGCTTGACCGTGGCGATGCTGACGCTGTCTAGTTTTCGAGTCTTGCCGTAAGACGATGTGTCGACACAAGAGCCATTAGACCACCGGCTGGCGGCGTCATGGACCAGAGAGAAATCGCCGCTGGCGGCCGCTATGAGACCAAAGATGGAGTCACCGGTGCGATCATCGCAGACCTGCACCAGTGCGGCTTTGGAGTCGGCAATGCCGACATGCCACAGAGTATCCAAGAAGGTCCCGAATAGGTTCTCCGCCACGCTGGGGTTCAGGAGATTGGCGCCCACGTAGACACCGGCTGTAGTCCCGGACACGGTGGCAAAGAGTATAGTCCGGTTGACTGCCTGAAACCCGTTGGCGAGGTAGCTCTGCAAGTGCTCGACACTCTGGGAGACAAGGCGACCACCAATCTCATCCTCAGATGCAGCAGGGGTCCAAGCCAACTCAGGGACGACGTCCTCGGCACCGGGGTCTGTGGGCAAGGGGGGTGGAGATCCAGGACCATTGGAGGCAATGTGGTCAAAGTCCTTCGCCCAGACATTGCACGCCCGAACATGCTGCTTGCTGGTCACTGGGAGCTTCACCGAGACGTCCACGACCAGCGGTCTGGCGCAAGCCTGGAGCTGGCCGATTTCCGCCACAACCGTCCAGTTGGCCGGTTCAGCGCCCGATTGCATACAGGTGGCTGGGCATAGGTCTCTGAGTGCAGTTGCCGAGGGAGGGCCGTGAGCAAGAAGACCCACGAGCCCTAGAAGTGGCAGGGGAAAGAGACGACGTGAAGGAGCCATGATGCTCCGTGTCGAAGGAAAGCTGCTCGCTCAGAGGCGAGAAAAAAAGCGCCCGGATGAACAGAACAGGGAGGAAGCGAGAGCGGGGTGGGATGGAATTCCTGAGCAGGAAGCAGGATTGAATCGCACAGAAACAACCCGACTTTATAAGGGGACGACATCCTTATGGCGCCTACGCCTCACATAACAGACCGGAGTCTGCCGGATCGGTGTGCTCTTGTGTGATTATGAGGCATCGTATAGTCTCGCCCCTGCCATGGCAGCCTGCGTCCAGTTGACATGTTGGTACCTCAAAAGTCTTTCGGTTGGCCTGGCAAGGAAGTTGTAAGTATCCCGGTTAGTCGAGATTTCTACATACAGAACTCTGGCCAAGGTCATGCATGTCGTCGGATCGGAGGACCAGTAGGGCACACACGGCCCGGCGAGACCCTTTATACGCCAAGGAACGGCCCCACGTTCCCTTTAGCAATGCAATCTCCGCCGTGCAGGGCCCAGAAGTCTCGGCATTGGTCAACCGAGAGTGAGCCGATGTTCTGGGAGATTTTCCCTTTAGCCAATTCCAACATCGTCCGTCTCGCCACCAACATCCCACGAGAAATCCAAGGACAGCACGCCGCCCCAACGAGCGCCATATTGTTCCCATTTTCATTTTAGAGTCATATGCTCGTTTTGGCTTCTTCACTTCTGCCATCTCACTACTGAGTCGAACTCAACAACAGAATAGATCATGTTCTTATCAATTCGACTCCTCGGAGTCATTCCGTTGCTAGCTTCTGCCGCCATGGCAGACCGCTCTTTGCCCGCGGATCTCCAAGTCGACCTCATTTTCCCCCGGAATGATACGACCTACGCTCCAACTCAGTGGTTTCCAATCGTCTTTGGTGTCAAAAACCTCGACGCCGTGTGGCCCATGGGCATCTCCCTGGGCGTCTCGGTCATAGATGACCAGTTCTGGAAGAACGAAAGCAGCCGCAGTTGGCAGTACGAGCTTCCAAGCATTGATTTTTCCAAGGCTCTAGAGTCGACAGCTCCGGGCGAATACTTTTTCCACATACCGGCCGTCAACATGACCAACGGCACGACGAGCTCGTACACGGTCGCATGGGAGCTCATGATCCAGCACAGGTGTTTCGACAACAGCACCAACTGGAAGGAGGAGAACGGACCGTTCCATGGTTGGAGCAATTCTCCCAACGGTTATGGGCGCCGCTGGATCGAATTCCACACGGCGCCGGGAGGGCAGCTTCCCGACATCGAGGCCACTGTCAATTCGTGCCGGGAGCCAGACGTGAACTCTTCAACGGCAGTCCGTGTCACCAGGATGGGTGAAACGCACTGGAAGGATCCCGTCGAGCCTTGCCCGTGGCTGGAAACAGACATCAAGCCTAGCAAGTGTGCATTTCAACCCGCTGCGAAAGAGCTGGCTGCCAACGTTTCCGAAGCCATGCTGTCCAAGATGCGATGCAAGGAGGGCTCGTGGCAGACGATTACTGCGCCATGCCCGAAAGAGAGCAGCATGGCGTCGTCGCCGTACACCATGGGCGTAGGTCTGAGCTACGCGCTAACTTTGTCTTTTGCTTTTGCTTTGTCCAATCTCCTCTAGCTATTCAGCCGCTTCTCGTATGCCTTGTACATATTCAGATAGTAATTATTATGTAATACTGTTTATATATTCCAACCTTTATAATACGCCAAGAACGATAATGCTGCACGGTAAAATCGGAAGTGTAATCATTCCGCGGAAGAACCACGCCTCGCATCGGTCAAGAAAAACTAGATTCTAGGCAGCCAGCGTTTCTCAGGTGACCTTATAAGCTTGGCTGATATCCAGAATAAGGTATCGCCCAAAGTTATGCTCTTCCGCTCCACTGAGCGTGGTTCTGCTGTGCCTCTCTGGGGGTATTTAGCCGCCATCACAGGCTCGGTCAAAATCTGCCGATGCGAAGCAATTTAGGACTTAGAATTGGCTCCTGAATAACGAGACTTGGCAGCCAGGGCACGGTCACCCATTGGCTCTCCGGCAAGGTTCACCTGTGGCTGCCGTGACATCGGCATCGCAGAGCGGGCCGAAAAGCGATGTATCAGGCAACCAGGGGCCGGCCCCTTTTCTTTGCCTTCAATACCAAGGTGGCACATGGCTTGGCATAACCCTACGCCACCAGCCTTACTCGGTTCTGTCCGATTCTTTATTGCCCAGGGGTCCCCCACACCACCCACCGCTGCCCAGTCTTTATTCCCCCAACATCTCTTTCGGCTGGGGTTCCCCATAACGCTCGAGTGGCACGATCGCACACCACATAAGATGTTAGCAATAGGCAACGCTTGGGAGGCGGCCTGCTGTGCCTTGCCAGTGGGCCCACTCCGGACATGAACGCCATATGCGGGAATGGGTATGCGGTCTGTCTGTTACAGTTACACCGTAGACTTTTGATATAATATACACGATATACCCCGACCGGGACAGCTTCCTTGCCATGCAGCTTTCCTCGAAGGGCGAACACCTCTGAGGATATGCAGAAAAGGGAAGACGGATATTGATTTCCTCTCTCGTCGGGCGCCAGTCATGCACACCAGCCCGAATCAGCTCTTCATGGTCCATGTATGGACAGTTCTTCTACGAAAGGTACAAAGTATTATAGCTGCAGAACATCTTCGAGTAAGACAGTCAGCTCATGACCAACTAATATTGAAAGTATCGCTATATCAGAGGAGCGGTCCGGGCCTGCACAGGTCTGGAGCGTCGTGATATATGTGTATACAAGTGAGGATTTTCGGGCATGAAGGATATTGGAAGACAGTCTTCATACTATAAGCATAAAATACCAAAATGGCTCGTCTTTCTATCTTAACCGCCGTTGGCGCTCTGGCTGCCCGGGCCGTTGCTGCCAGCATTCGCCGTTTTGACAGCCTCGAGCCGTTCTATGAACACGACGCTGGCGTGCCCGCCGACTGCAATCTTTGGTGGAACTCGGACGATGGTTTCACCTGTGAAACAGCTCTCTTGATCGCAGGTGTATCTGTCGACGAACTGACCAGACTGGTAAGTCTCCTTGATCCTCGTCTTGCTCCATGCAGTGTGCGTTCAATAGATCGTGTGCTTACATAAGCCTAGAACCATTCTATTAAGTCCTGTAGCGACTGGGAGTCGGACAGGTCCTACTGCATCCAATCCCCCTCTGCCCCACCGGCGGAGGAGACCTCCCCGGCCCCTCTTCCACCAACGTCCACCTCGACAGCCCCAAGTGTCACCCCACTCCCACCCAGCCTCCCAACGGTGTCGAGACCCCCTCTCCCGCCCAACCGGGCATGGTGGACGACTGCAACCGCTTCCATCAGGTACAGAGGGGCGACACTTGCGGCGCCGTCGCGACCAATGCCGGCGTCACCGTAGCCCAGCTGGCGCAGTGGAACAAGGAAATCGGGGGCATCGCGTGCACCGGAATCTGGGTGGACTATTACATCTGCACGGGCGTGGAGGGGGGCTCGCCGACGCAGCCGCCCCCAGCGGACACGACGCCGCAGCCCGTCCAGGAGGGCATGGTCGACGACTGCAAGAAGTTCCACTTCGTACAGTCGGGGCAGAACTGCGACGGCATCAGCCGCCAGTACGGCATCAGCCTGGCCAACTTTCTGCGCTGGAACCCGGCAGCTGGAAGCGACTGCCGGGGGTTATGGGCTAACACGTACGTATGTGTGGGCTTGTGAGGGAGATATTTTAAATCTGAGTTTTAAATATCCCTATATATTCCATAAATATACATTCATAGTAATTTACCATGCAACGTAACTCTCGAGGTGACCTGGAAGAACGTTTGGGGAAAAACGAGCTGCTCCCTACTCGAGGCTTTGGACGTGAAGGTAGGGGTAACTCGTACTTTTCAGGGGCCTTGTGCGTATCTACGCCGCGACCCCTTTTGGTCACGTTTGCATCAGTGTACTAACTGCGACTACCATATGTAGTCCGTGGTTAAGCCTCGTATCCATTCGGTTCAATGATAAGTTGGAATGGGATCTCCTTTTTAGCCGCCTCATTGGTCATGAGTTGGTGCAATGCGGGTGGGGCATTCTGGCATATAACAAATGATCATATTTTAATTATATCGGCACATATTTGTTCGCCATTATTGGGAGAGAATGATCACAGAGCTCAAGCTGGTGAAGTCGTCAGGTATATTCTTTTTCTGTCTCTAGCACACTAGGGCGAGTAGTCCAATCGGCCTCTGATTTCATCTCATTTTTAAGCGAGCTCGTCTAGTAACTCCATGTCCCCGAGAGAGGCTGGGTGGCTTCAAGTTCAAACCCCGACCCGCAGGAATCCAACATCTGTCTACCTATGCCAACCACTTGTCCTCGAGCACCTTGAACGACGACGGCTGAGCCTCCTGGTTCCCCGTCTTTATGGGCACGCGGTTGGGCTTCGCGTCCAGGACGATAACGAGAACTCGAACCCAGCTGCTCGTGCGGTTGGACAGACTACAAAAGGCAATTGACAACGAGCGTTAGTTTGATGACAGTTCTCCAGTAACTGCTGAAAAAAAGGGTTTTTCTTACGCATGCATCATACCACGCTGGAACACGACCTCTCCAGGGCGGCATTCCGTCGCCACGGGCTCGCCGTAGCTCGGCTGGTTGCCGTCGCGGATGACGTAGGGCGCCTCGCCGGGTGTCATTAGGCTCAGCGTGCCTTGGAGGACGACCAGGTAGTCGGCGGAGGTCGTTCGGTGCTTTTTTGTTAATGCGGTTAGCCTTCCATTTTTTCAAGTGGGAAAGATAGGAGTGGCTCGGTCAGCCCCCTTTTTCACAGAAAAGAGCTGCTTCCCCGATGAACTCACCATAACTCCCTCGGTGTTGGGCGCGAGATAGATATAGTACCTAATGAGAGACGGAGTCAGGAAATCGACATCGTGTACTACGCTCAGGCAGACAGGTACTGGTCGTCTTTAATATCCCACTCTATCATACTTACATGTGTGTGCCATTGGGCAGCACGATACCCATGCCAGGGACATCTGCAACAGGAAGGTTCCCACTGTATGCGGGTAAAGATAAGAATCAGCCATTTGGACTACGACAAGAGATTCAGGGGACAGTGAATCATGGTAAAAGAAAACCTACTGTCCATCGTTGCTTGTCGGGACCTCCGTGTTGGTTCCCACGATGTATCGCACCATGGAGCCGCCGAGAATCGGCTGGGCCTCGAGGGTGTCGATTTTGACCTCAACGCCGGGCTCAGAACTACCCGCGTCGCCCGAGCTGGCGGCGGAGGCGGGGAGGGGAAGGTTCGAGGCCACGATGCGCCGGGGTGCGGAGAGGTCGTGGTGCGGTGCCGACATGGTTGGTGATGATGTATGGTCTCAATGTTGATTTTCAAGTGCTTTGAAGTAGGTGAGCCTGGGTCTTTTCCTAAGGAAGATCAATGGATAGCTGAATGGTTTTGGAAGCTGATGCTAAAGAATTAGCCTCCCTAGTGGCGGCGTGACCGCCTGTTATATACTCTGGCGACACCAGTCCGTCATTCTCCCAGCGCGGCGCAGTGTGACGCCAATAAGCTAGTTCCATGCTCTCGCTAGCTACAGAATCTGCGACAGTGTCGTTGGCGAAGTTTTTCATATGGAAGGTTGACAAATGTCGTCTGCTTGCTAAGCATTGCGGCGTCGTTGCAGCGTCGTCTGCGGCGTAGTCAGAGTAGTCAGAGTAGTCAGCAAAGGGGGCCACGGGCAAAATATCTCCCGCTAGCTTGCATTGTAGCCAGGAACGAGGCCAAATCGAACGTCTAGCTTCGCCATTCCATTCCTGAAGGCTGATTGGTAATATGAGTGAACATGTATGTTCACAATGCCGCTGGACCAGCCGGCTGGGTGCGGCAGGCTGCGCCTGCAAACGCGCCGACCACCACGATGAATATCGTCAAGGGCGCAAGTCGAGTTCTCCAACCGCCACGAGCACGACTCTCCGTCCACATAACCCCGGGTTAAGGAACTCCGTAGCTGTATCGCCTCGTTTCAAAATGGAGAAAACACCAGACTAATACCGGCTCGAAAAGTCTGCATGAGCCCTCCCAACTATCGTGTCAACGAGACAACTCTGGGAACTATGACAGGTGGTCGGATGGACATGACTGGGACAAATTCCCGTTTCCGGTGGTCATTATAGACACTAGATATCCACCAGAAACACTGTGAGCAGTATAAGAGGCATAGGAATGATGTGCGTATATGACATTTTCATATCCGTGACATAGATATACATACACACCGGAGAGGCGACTTGTTGCAAAGAACCACCACGTCCATCCATCAACGATGCCCAAAGCGCCATGAATGGCGGCCGGCTTGATGCCGAGCCTGACCGCATACCACACCCCATGTGCACAATACAAGCAATACCTGGAAGTGCCTTCCAACTTTCACACACACACACGCCTAGTCCTACTGGGTAAATCCAACAGCGTTATATCCTCCCCCCACACCATTGACACCCTAGTGAGAGAGGACCAACACCGGATGATATCCCCCAGCCGAACTAACGAAGTTGTTTCTCTGGTCCATCATGAGCAACAGTATCTTACTGGGCCACCCGCATCTTAAGCCACGAACGGTACCACGCGTTGCTCCTTGCAGATCAGGTCACTATCGCCTGTGCAGGTGCAGAAATGGTAAGGTTGGCACTCATTGCGTAGTTCCCATTTGCTGCCCTTGCATTGGTACTGTAAAACAAGAAAAGGTTAGATTAGTGGATCAGATCAGATCTTTTATGTGTACTTGTGTGTGTGTGTGTGTGGCTGATTTTCAATATGATACATCGTCGTCGTCGTCTCCCCCGTTGATAAACAAGCAGGACCCAAAGCGATATATATGTAGAAATAGATGGTTAGAGAGAGAGACGGATTTATATAGGATCACTTACCACATTGTTGGCGTCCTCGCTGCAGCAGTGCGGGCCATCCGGATCGGTGGTGCAGGCGTCGCCTAATTTGCAGTATGTACCAGGGCAATAGTCCCATGCAGCCACGAGGCTGCCAGCGGTCGCGGCGAGAAGCAGGACAGGGCTAAAGAAGCGCATGTTGGCGGTATGGGGGGCTTTGATGCTGGCTTGTTTGCTCTCTTGGCTCAAGCAGAGAGAGTACTGGATCGAGAAGCAAGGGTGGTAGAGAAGAAGTGCTCGGTCGATGGTGTGTGAAGTGTGTTGGTGCAGAGACGGCCGGCGGTCCTTATATGCTACTCTCTGGGGGCAGGCTGGGAAAGCCTGCGCTGGTATGAGCCGAGAATATTGCATGATGAAGTAATTCACGACGAGTTGCAGCGGCTTTGAGCTAGTTGGTATACTCCGTTGTCCCCATGCCGATCCTATCTGCTCGCTGCACCCTACCTACACACGCAGCTTGACCCGAACACAAAGTATACATACGGGATCCTAATAGGCGGATATTGGATACAGCTGAGGTTGAAACGGGCGGATGCCCCCCCCTCCCTGGTAGTCTACGGTAAAGGCACGGGAGGAAACTGCTCGATCGTTTACGCGATTCAACCGCCTCAGACGTACTCACCGCGGCTTCTTCCCACTTCCCACGTTCCCCCTTTTATGGCCATTTATTGGGTGCTGGAATCTTGAGCGTTAGTACCCAGTGTCTTGACCAAGGCCGATGTGACACGCCAGGAGGGGGGACAGCTTCTTGGTCAACATGGGGACACTGCTTGCTCCTCGTTGTCCTGGGTTTCCTTTCTCCTGTGATTCAATGCGGAGGCAAGAATCAATACCCACAGCAAGCAGAGCACCCTTGAAAATTTTATAAACACAAAAGAAACCATGATTCCCATTCAACTTTTGTTGATATGCGGATTTATGCTGACCACACAAAGCGTGATACGCCATTATATGCCTCCACCGGCAGTCACTACGACGTCATCGAGGACTTTCGAGCAGGACTGTAGACGGCGATTAGGCGACTAGACAGGCCAGAATATGCCGCGATAGTGGGAACCCGATGCGGTAGCGCTTCCCTACATGTATTGGTTTCGGATCAACCCCCGGTAACAGCATGGAACTAATAATGAGTTCCACAGGATTCTTCGTCCCGAAGAATAGTGCTGCTGTCCTCCTAGGCCATCGGCTGGCTCAATCGAGTCGAGCGACGAGTGTCTCGCCCGGACAATTGTCGGACGAACTTACCCATCACTGGTGTGGCGGGTGTAAAACCACCTCTTCGGTGGTCAAAACGAGCAAATAATCTTGCGCTTTTATAACGAAAGCGTGCATATTCGTCCCCCCGCATCCAACACCATACTTGGTTGCCTCGGGCTGGAGACGATGAGTGAGGCCAAAAGAGCCCAAAGACAGTCTGGTTCGGTGGAAGGACTGACAGCCAGACTCGAAGCTGCATCCCACTCCCACTGCCTGGCTGATGTGTCGTATGGGATTGGTTATGATCCGGATGGCACGGAAGCCCGGAGATGTGGGACCTGGCACCATCGGGTTGGCGTCGCGGGGCTTCGCGGGGATTCGCGGGGGCTTTGCATCCCCCTTGTTGGGGGACGGGGCTGGATAGATAAGAATATGAGGATAAAGTGCGCCGCGATCCTTCTCTCTCTCTCTCTTTCCCGGGCTTGGTCGACAAGGGGCCAGAAGAACGTTATATATAAGTTGTTAGTCGCACAAGCACATGCCTCGACTCCAATTCGTTCGTAGAATGGGCACAAAGTACGACACACGAGCAAAGGAAAACACGTAACGCAGCCCCCAGCTGTATCTTGCTGCAGTGTTACCTAATTTACTCAAGCTGCTCACTCGGGCTCATTCTGGGTTGTTCGACATTGATCAACAGGCGCGGGTTCAGCCTCCCCTCCAGGTGCCGAGGAACGACTCCCGAGTCTGAGTAATAAATACCTCCCTCGTAAGCATGCGCGACAGCCACCCCAATGGATAAATTGCCTGGCACAGCAGAGAGATCGTCGTAACCTGGGAAGATTGGCCATCATGAGCAGGCATGTGCATCTCTTGTTGAGCGCTACCTCTGCCATCCAAGCGCTCGGTCGCTTCGCATCAATGTCATGTACCTGATCGAACGGAGGAGTCCCGAAGCGTCGGGCGTTGTTTTATTGTTATATGGTTGGCACACAAACCGCCGTCACAGTGACCTACCTAGCTAGACGAGATGAAGAAGCTGGCCTAATTTCGGAGGACCAAACGATTGGGTTTGGCTTACCTACTAATTTTAAGACAGGCAACTGAATCAGCGAACTACAAGCTTACTCAATAGGTTATACAAGTGCTATCCAAGATGGATGATGACGTAGCATTGTTCCATTCTCTCCCGAAAGCTATTCGTTGTCTTTGCTTCTTCTTCATTGTAGCTGCCGCCATCCTCACCAGCGATCAATAAAGGAAGGAAGGAAGGGCGAGTTGGCCTTCTTCCATTCCCGACAAGCGTAATACATCCTCCGTGCCGGGCGCTTACTAGGAGAGGCAGGCGCGCTCGAATCCTGTGTATCCGTACTTATGGTACGTGCAATGTGAATTCCGCCCGACTGCTTACAGGCCTCCCTTCCCTGTTACGGCTGTTGGTTGTAGGCTGTGTATGTAAAGTGAAATCCTCATCTAGATTGAGATTGATTGAGTCAGGGAGTGCGTGTACACATATGGGCCCAAGCTGACCCAGAGAGCCAGCACAGTCAGCCGACAGGGCCTTGTTTATTTATTTGGACGAATCAACCTCACATCCGCGGACCATGGATCGACACCTTTTTTCATCTCATGTGTAGCGCTGTCAGAACTGGGACTAGCACGTGCTGACGGCGCGTTTCAATTACAGGGGCGGGAAATTAGGACGAACAGGAACAGGAACAGGGGGCTCAGGCGCCGATCACTAGCGCACTCTCCGTGACAGCCGACTGCAACCACCACACGTTATTATCCGATTTCGCTGGGGAGGGTCAGCCAGGAACCAGATTCGATCAAGCAATCAATTCAGTTAGTTGCAAGAGCTGGAAACATTTGGGAGTATGGTTTCATGTGTTTTTGAAATTCAGATCGTATCAATGATTCAGATATATACATTCGAAAAAGAGACAAGACAGGGTGGTTTTTCGGAAGACACAGGGTGGATATATTTTGTCATGTGGCATCCTAGGCCCAATAGATACAATTAGAAGCAATTAGGTACAAAAGCGCTCAAGCCATGAGAAAACCATTTCCAGAGCCTGTCTCAGAGAGTTGTAGTAGAAGTTGGCCAAGTGACCAGTGGTGGTATCGAAGAAGCACGCATCATCACCTCACCCACGTCCCTGATCTAAGCTTTAAGCAGCAGTAAAAGCTTAGAAGAGAGCGGCGGCAACGAGACCGGCAGCAGCGGCGAAGACGGAGGCGCCAACGGCACCAGCGCCAGCGGTGACCGGGTAGGTCGAGCTGGGGCTGGGGGGAGAAGGCAGACCAGCCGAGGGCTGCTGGGGCTTGTTGGGGAAGCCGCCGGAGGGGGCGGGGACGGAGGGGTAGCCACCGGCGGGGGTGGTAGGGACACCCTGGCCGATGGTGACGGTAGAGTAGATGACGGTGGGCACGCAGGTCGAGATGGTCTGGACCGAGGTGACGGGGAGACCGGGGTTGCCACCAGCAGGCTTGGAGGGCTGGACGGGGCTGTTGGAGGTGACGCTCTCAACGGGCTTGCCAGGGTTGCCACCGGCAGGCTTGGTAGGCTGTGAGGGCATTGTTAGTGAACTGTGTTCGAATCAACTCCACTGGAAAACCAGTAGCTGCAGGTTAACTTACGTAGGGAGCCGGGGCGGTGTCGTAGGGGCCGGAAGGCTTGCCACCGGTGGGGACAACGGGGACAGCGGGGGAGGTCACGGCCGGCTTGGAGGGGACGACCGAGGAGACCGGGTAGCCGCCAGCGGGGGTAGTGACAGCGTAGACGGTGCTGGAAGTCACGGTGGACTTGGCCGGGCAGTTGGTGACCTCAGGGGCACACGAGGTGATGGTGTGGTACTGGGTCTCGTAGACCATGTTACCGGCCACAGCGGTGGCGAAGAGGGCGGCGGTAGCGGCGAACTGCATTTTGACGGTTGGGGTATTTGTACGTGTAAAAACGACTAAAGTTGATTGTAGGTAGAGGGTGGTTAAGAGAATGTAATTAAGCAATTAAGGCTTGTTGTGAGTTGGTGAAAGAATGGACGACCGAAGTCAGATGAGTCAGTTTTGGCTATTGGCTGGTTGGCTGAAGAGTAAAGGGAAAGAAAGAAGAGTGCCAGAAGCCGGAGGATGGTCGTATATTAATAGGCTGTGGTGTGGCCGTGGTGGCCAAAGAAGGACGACAAAGGGAATAGGAGAATCAAAGATATCCACCCCCTGGGAAATTAACGACGAGTAGGTCATGACTAGTGGGTCGAGCATCCCGGGCGGTTCATGGGGCAGACGAGAAAAGAGACATGCAGACATGGGCCAGGACACTGATCCACCAACAGCCCGACATGGGATGATGGGCCAGAAATGGGCTATGTCCCTTGCCGACCTTGATTACAGCAAGGGCAGTCAACGTGCAACAAGACTGGTAGTCCCATGATGCAAAGACGATTGGGTCATTGGGTCTGGCCTTCAACTAACCTACTAGATTAACCACAAACTAAGCAAGCGGGCGGCGGACAGACTGCGAAAGGGAGAGGCGCTTCTGGTCAACCAATACCCGAAATTTGATAGGCTATTCCGCACACTACTGACTATACTAGATGCAAATGGGAAAGCCATCTAATTGTGGTAGGTAGCCAATAAGATGCATCATCACGCATGATACGATACCGTACACTCAGTTCGAGGCACATTTGATTGATTTGCTATTAAGCCCTCTTCTACTCTTCTACCGTAGACGGCGAGAAAAGCTGTGTGTGGTGTGCGCACGCCGCATCGTACATTTTGCCTATTAACAGCAAGTACCTTGGCCCCCCCCTCTATCTATCATGGCGTCGGCTCCGCCTACGTTGCGTGATCTGCTACTGGATGGCAGCATCTTCAGCAGCGGTAAGCGGTGTCGGGGTGTCGGGCTGCCTCTACCTACGGAGTAATAAGGGTTCGAGGAGGGGGGGGGGTCTGGGCTGGCAGGCTGGGCAGATGCAATATACGGAGAAGGTTGCAGCGCTACCATTCCACCCCTTGTTGGCAATCCCTATCCCTAATCCCCTAAGAAATTAGACGAAAGTACACCGACCAAGCATTTGCGCTCAGCGCTCCAGCCTACTGCCAGCGTGTCAAATTGAAGGTGGTGTTATGTCAGCAAACAATCTGGGTCAGTGGTGAATCCATCATGAGATCCTTTCATTGCAGCTGGCCAGTTATTTACGATTCGATTGGGTTCCTTGTCTTTATTGTTTCTAAGAATAGGCAAAGACGGGGCTTGTGGTGGCTTCTTCAATCGAAGACAATTAACGGTTTGTGTGGGCTTCGAGACAGTGTTTCCAGTTTCCTGCTCCAATCTGCCAGCGGTCGGGCAACGACCGATGGAAAAAGGCCGGAACACGAGGCGCGAGGACTCCTCCAGAGGGCCAGAGGGCGTTGCTTCTCTGTCCACCCGAGAAGCTAGGAAATAGTTAATCGTTAATTAAATGTCTTGATGTCATGTAAGGAGATGTAAGGAGATGTGGTAGAGCCAAGTCTTGACGGGGAGAAAACCACGCGCGGCCGGGCCCTCCTAGCAGAGCAACAGCAGTGGACAGGTCCACGGTATAGAAAACAAAGTATTTGGGGATGCCGGTGCAGAGATGATGATCTTGATTTCGGCGGCATCAGGAAAACAAACACACAAACAACACCAACTGTTCTTTTAGTTAGCAACGTCGCGTCCGTCAGGCCCGGCTGTCCAAATGCGGGGGTGAAGGTAAGAGAAGAAGCTAGGCTAACAGAGTATTTCCGAGAGCCACTGATAGGCCATTAAGGAGCGAGCGGAATTCACGTTGGAGGTGCCGCTAATGCAGGTACAGGCGCCTCCCTTTTCTCTTACCTTAGTGCTTAAGCCATAGTGGTACACATCTTTTTTGCCACTCTGGCTACTGCTCTCTTGGCCCCTGGAGCACGCGGCATCCTAGCAATCTCCCTCGAGCCTCTCGATCGGCTTGGTGGTATTCTGGCATCTTACAGCTGATAGCAAAGTGGTGCTGGCGACGATCATGGAGCATTGGGCACTCTATGACATATCCTGAATGCTGTAACATACCATAGCTCAAGCCCTATTCCCAGGCCCCAGAGAACTGTGGTTTGCTTCGTGTTTGGTTGCTTGGGTGCCTGGAAGGCGTTGAGGGGGGCGGATTAAGCATTCGGTCCGCCATTGTTTCACTCTGACAACGTCTGCCCGCCGATCGTCAGCCCTCCTCCATGCTTTTCCCTTCCTGTCCCTGTTGGCGTGTTCCTTGCCCAGGCCGGCCAGCCGGCCTTAACCCGCTTACCTCTCTGGCTGGCTGCCTGCCCCTCTCTCCTTGCCTTGGCTTCTAGTGCCAAATTTGTCGTTCGGGAGGGAGAGCTAAGAATCTGAAGACCGATGGCTAGATTAGGACAGTCGCGCTCTTCCGCCTCTCTCTCTCTCTTTCTGCGCCAAGCCAGGTAATTTCTCGCCCTTGCATTCGGCTAGGCCTAGCAGTGCTAGTAGTATCTGATAGGTTCCTTTGGATCGTCAATCTCTCGTCACCCGTGCCACCCTGCCGCATTTGGAAACTGCAATTGTGTGTGTGTGTGCGTAAATGGCTTTACCGAGAAGGGTCCGCCCGTACGGTACGGTCGGTTAGTCGTGCGACCAGCAGATTCAGCCAGAGAAGCAGAGAAGGTGATGGATGAGGAACCCCGGTCAAATCAACTGTTCCGCGCCTGCCGCTTCGAGCCGAAGTCAATTTCGTTTTGTACAATGCGGAGGGCCAGCTTATTTGGTCTTTTGCTTAGCCTTCACGAGAGGTGCATTGCATGAATTACAATAGAACGCGACTTCTGGGTCAGGGAGATTTGCTAAGGTTAGCCGCGCAGGGAAAAAAAATACCACCGCTGCTTCGCTAACCGATCTATCCAACGACATCACAACATGCAAAATAGCAAATAGTCGTAGGTAGCAAATCAATGGCAAGATGACAACCCGCCGCACCACCCAGGATCACACCTTCAACGTGCAATCGTAATCAAATCTATACGACGCTCGACCGTGGATCATCGAATGGAAACTTCCAGCTGGCGGCAGGCTGGATGCTCGCTAAATTGCGAATATTGAGCGAGTATGTAGGTACACAAGTACATTGGCTGCAGTACCTACATACCTACATAGGATCGGCCCAGACAGCCGGGTGGCCCATCGAAAAGGGGGTCGTGCTCGTAATACCACTACATAGATCCTGGCGGGATCATCTCTTATCACCTCTTGTCATCTTTCTATTATTGCAAGCGGGCTTTGCATCTGATCCGCCAAGTCATTCTCACCTCAACTCTCATGTTATTCCGTCCTCCCTACTCTACCCATCTTACTTCGGCTGTCTGCCAACCCATAACCGCTTAGATATGGGGAGTTTCCCCGAGACAATGCAGCGTCAACTCTTTTACCGCGACGTCGCTTGAGCGTCAGCCAGAAACTGGACTGAACATGATTTCCCTGTTCTATTCTTGTTAGCTGCTGCAGAATCCAACGGCATCTTGCCCTTCCTCGAAGCGACGCACGATGCCTGAGTCCACGAAGCCCCGAATGCTGGGACCGAGCAGAGTTGATGATTGTGTGACTATTTTGGCATACTTCACTCAGTTCCATACGACAGCCAACCACGGGTCAGGTACCTCGATCGTGTGAGACCTCGTTAACCAGCCAGACCAGGGAAGATGGATATCCTATGGCAACGTGTCTGATACTACTAGGCCTAGGCGTGTGTGCTTCCTAGCATAATTCAGAGATGCGTTGAGATGGGCGGGACACCGAAGCAGACCAGCTGAAGATCCAGATCTGTGGCATGCCCAACAGAAACTGACGGGCCAGCTAGTTAACCAAGAACACTACTCTGGACCATCCCGACCATGAAAAAGGCAGCGGTGATGGACAGATATGAATGAGAGTTCAAGTCGCTATGGCTCCTGTCAAGCAAGCGCTTGATACCATGTCGGGGAAGCAGCATCAGCGAGCTTTATACACTGGACCATCCACCCCAACCTTGATCCAGTCTATATACTGGGGATTTGCCGCTTCTCTAGCAGACGAGAAACCCAGCTCAGTCATAAGCCTACATATCTCGGGGACACGGGGATCTATGGCAACTTCATGATGCACAACGACTACTCGAGGCTCGTACAAGACGGAAAAGCCCACTGCCCATCCTGATGGCCTCGAGACGAAAAGATGGACGCCCTCATCTAGACCCGTCGCCAAGTGCGCATCAGAACCCGGCCATTGCTGCAAGAGACTTTGCCCGTGCTCCGGCCAGTTCTCTGGTATTTACTGGTGGATTTGCGTCATCTAGGGGTGTCTAGCATGGATGCACGTTTAGAGCCAAGCCAGGTGCCGTCGTAGAAGTAGGGGGCGTCCATCGGCAAGGGATGATATACGAGGTACAGTTTGGCGGTGCAAGCTCTTATTTGCCTCGAGTTCCGATTTCTAAAGCTGCCCATGTCCTGGCTGTAGGTTTGCCAGGAGCGGGTCATGGAAGAACAAGTGCTTCTTTTAGTCTTATCGTGGTTCAGATGCCAGAACAGGCCAAGGCTTGTAGATATCGTAAAGCCCGTGCTATGCTTGGTCGTAGCGATGCTACGTTGGCATACAGGTGGCCCCTTTCCTCTGTGCACTCGGCAAGCAAATACCGTAACTAGCAGTCCACAGTGGGTGGAAGCTGTTAGGTGGGGTTCAATTGAGGCAGGGCAGAAAGCCAGGGCCAACAATTGGAATTTAACCCCGCCGTTGTCATGCTTTCTTTTTTTTTCTTTTTTTTCGGCCAGATTGTTTTTCAAAGGGCAGTGCTGCCATGCATTGAGCAGTTGGGAGAGTGAGTCAATGAGGGGATGGGGTGAGGGGCAGTACCTAACCTACCTAAACCTACCTAGGCAGAAAGGGCCCTTAGCCTAGCAGGCCACAGGCTGCTGCCATCATGGAGGACTGGCTGTTCAAGTGTTCACCGCCCTGGCAGTAAAAGAAGGTGAGGAGGAGGGGAGCCCAAGCCCGACCTAGCAGCAGCAGCACACACACAACTGCAGCCCAAAGGTGGGGGTTGGTTGGATTGGTTTGTGCACAATCACTTCTATCGTACTATCGTAAAGTAGTATCGCTATCGAGGATCCAGCACATGCACAAGCAGAACGCAGAACACAGCAAGAAGCCATAGAGAAGACACCTTATCCAGTCATTGGAACATTTTTCAGACCTTCCTCTAACCTTTGCTTACCTCGGTGACATCGTCAACTCCACCCGCTTTGTTTCTCAGAGAGGGTAGTCTTTTTTGGGCGCCCCTCGGAAATCAACAAACATCCCACATCCCACATCCCACCTTCTACCGCCTCCGTCCGATTTTCACAGACCGATAGTCACTACCACCGACCGATCAAACCACCTTCATACATTCCCAACCCCACCGAGTCTACGCAAGCTTGGTCTGCACACACACACACACACACACACGCATACAGACACACCACCCGACGCTCGCCGACCTTCCTCCCGCCCTTGTTTGCTGAAGCATGCTGCATGCACCCCACCGTGGGCTGCCTGAATCGTAGCAGCTGCAGGCTGTAAAGATGGACTCTCAAATCGAGAATGCCATAGAAATCGTCTGGAATCCCACCGGGGGCGACCCCAACCTCAAGAGCCAAGCCTTTGAGTTCCTCGACCGTATCCGATCCGACCCCCAGGCCTGGCAGGTCTGCACCACCCTCTTCACCAAGAACCCGAGGGCCTCCGAGATTGTCCGCCATGTCTGCCTCGAGATCATCAACAGCGGCGTCCACGCCGGCGTCCTTGGCGGCCAAGAGATGGTCTACTTGCGCGATGCCCTCATGGCCTACGTCAGAGACACCTATGCCACCTCCAACCCGGAACACGTCGACTCGGCCAACATGCAGAACAAGCTCACCCAGACCTTGACCTACCTCTTTGTTGCCCTCTACGCCCAGGGCTGGGAGTCCTTTTTCGATGACTTCATTGCCATCACCACACCCCAGGGAGGCCAGGCTTGGGACAATGTCCAGGGTGTCACTCTGTACCTGCGCATTCTCGGCAATGTCCACGACGAGATCGCCGACGTCATGGTCATGCGCCAGGGCAACGAAATCAGGAGCCATACCGATCTCAAGGACCTGGTGCGAGCCCGTCACGTCCACGCCATTGCTCAGTCTTGGCAGGGAATCCTGGCCGGCTACGCCAACCAGAACGACAGCATTGCAGAGATGACCCTCAAGGTCATTGGCAAATGGGTCAGCTGGATCGATATCTCCCTCATTATCGGCGACGGCATGCTCAACCACATCTTCCCCTTGATCGGCCGTAGCAGCCCCTCCGGCGGAGAAGACAAGGTGCGAGATTCGGCCGTCGACGCCTTCACCGAGATCGTGGGCAAGAAGATGCGCCCCGCCGACAAGACGGACATGATCTCCTTCCTCAACCTGCGCGATATCATAACCCAGCTCATTGCTAGCCCGCCCCTGAGTGAGTATAAGGGGACCCCACGTTATGATACCGATCTGGCCGAGGCCGTGGCCAAGCTCGTCAACACGGTCATCGCCGACCTCGTCCGTGTCGTTGAAGACCGCGCCACCGACGACGCCACCCGCTCCAAGGCGAACCAGCTCCTGCAAGAGTTCCTGCCACTGCTCCTGCGCTTCTTCTCGGACGAATACGACGAAGTCTGCTCGACCGTTATTCCCTCGCTCACCGATGTTCTCACCTATCTGCGAAAACTGTCGGATCTCCCCTCGGGCTTCGCTGACATGCTGCCCCCTATTTTGAACGCTATCATCATGAAGATGCGCTATGATGAAACGTCTTCCTGGGGTAACGAGGACGAACAAACGGATGAAGCCGAGTTCCAGGATTTGCGAAAGAGGTTGCAGGTCCTGCAGAAGAGCGTTGCTGCCGTCAAGCAAGATCTCTACATCGATGTGCTGAGCAACCTGGTCGCCAACACCTTCCAACGCTTGGATGAGCAGGGAACCCAGCTGGATTGGAGGGATCTGGACCTGGCTCTTTACGAGATGTACCTGTTTGGGGAACTGGCTATGCCCGGCCAACAGTCGAGCTCCAAGAATCAACAGTCTGCCTTGGCATCGGATCGTCTGATGGCGATGATGACCAAGATGATCGAGTCAGGTGAGTCAAGACGGAAGCCCCATCCATATACCCATTGGAGGGTGCCCAACTAACCCGCAGCCTAGGTATTGCGAACTTCCCCCATCCCGCCATACTATTCCAGTACATGGAAATCTGCGTGCGCTACTGTGCCGTTTTCGAGAACGAGCGCATGAACCCCTTCACCGGCCAAGTCTTGGAGACATTTGTTCGCCTGGTTCACCACGACCACCCCCGCATCCGGAATCGCTCTTGGTACTTGTTCCACCGCTTCGTCAAGCATTTGCGGGCCCAGGTCGGCAATGTCGCCGAAACGGTGATTCAGTCCATCGCCGATCTCCTCCCGATCAAGGCCGAAGTACCCGGTGACGATGCCGACGATGACATGTCCTCGGACGAGCTGGACAACTCGGCCGACGCTGTTTTCACCAGCCAGCTTTACCTGTATGAAGCCATTGGCTGCATCTCCTCTACGACAGCTACGCCAACCGAGAAGCAGGGCGTTTACGCCAGATCTGTCATGGATCCGTTGTTCGTGGATATGGAGCAGCATTTGCCCCGTGCCAAGGCAGGCGACGCCCAGGCTCTTTTGCAAATTCATCACATCATCATGGCATTGGGTACACTGGCTCATGGCTTCTCTGACTGGACACCGGGCACGACCTCGGCTAACCAGCGCCCCCCGCCTGCTAAAGAACTCTCCAATGAGTTCTCTCGGGCTGCTGAGGCCATCCTCCTCGCACTCAGCCAACTGAATGTGTCTTCGGAAATTAGAACCGCCTGCAGATCCGCATTCTCTCGACTGCTTGGCGTACTGGGGGTCGCTGTTCTTCCTCAGCTGCCCCAGTGGATCGAAGGACTCCTTTCTCAGAGCTCCTCCAAGGACGAGATGGCCATGTTCCTTCGACTCTTGGACCAGGTCGTGTACGGCTTCAAGACGGAGATCTACGAAGTTCTCAATCTCCTATTAACCCCATTGCTACAAAGAGTATTCGGTGGTCTGAGGGAGCCCATCAACGGCACGGATGACGAGATCCAACTTGCCGAGTTGCGCCGCGAATATCTCGGCTTCCTTTTGGCTATCCTGAATAATGATCTGGGCAGCGTCCTCGTTTCCGAGACCAACCAAGGATTCTTCGAGGATCTGATCACATCCATTCTCGGCCTTGCCCGGGATGTCGACCCCGCGTCGGGCAACCTTCCGGTGAGCCGCATAGCCTTTGCCTTGCTCGGAAAGATGACGAGCGTCTGGGGTGGCCCCGATGTGGCCAACATCTCCGCGAACCCCTCGGCTCCAAGCGGTACCCCGACCCCTTCGATTCCTGGATTCGACCAATTCTTCATTGACCGGTTCCACACGCTGTGCTGGGAAGTGCTGCGCGACCCCAACTTCAAGCCGTCTAACGACGCCCAGACGCGACAGGTCCTCACCGAGATTGCCGGGCTCGAACAGGCTATTTACCTCAAGACAGGCGATGCCTTCATCCAGAACCTGCAGTCTTCCGTGTTCCCCGCCGTGGGCATTGATGGCTCCGACTTCCTCCGGGCCATGACGACGTCGACGGACAGGAAGACATTCACCAAGTACCTTCAGGAGTTGCAGAGATCCATGCAGAGGTGAGCGAGTGGATGGATGAAGCATGGAGAAGAAAGAAGAAGAGGAAGAGGCAAAAGGAGATGACTTACTTTAGGGGCGGAAGGAACGAACGATGCAAATAAAATCAAAAACAAAACCCAGTTAGTTTATGTGGGAGGAGGCAACGGAATGTCATCATTGCAGCTGGCTTTCTAGCATTTGCATATCTTGGAGTTTACGATAGGGCATTATACCAAATATACGCCTGCCGGAGGGAAGGGGTCAAGAAGTGATCCCGAAAAAGGAGGCATATTCCTGCTGTTCATAACGAAGACCCCTGGTTCATATATGAAGAAGAAAACATGAAGAATTGTCCAGGGTGGTTCGGTCTGCTTGTGGAATGTACCTATCACTTGCGGGTTCGTGGAAGCTTAACCTTAGTGAATGGCCTGTCTGTCTACGTTGGGTGGAACATGGCTGGTACTGCGTGTTCCCTTGTGCTAATCCAATCTGCCACCACCCCTTATGAGGACGACCTCGCCTCAGTCCAGTGTTACTGGCTTGTAGGGTGGCACTGTCCGTTCGGGGAGAAGCAGGGAAATATAAATAGCCGGATCAGAACCGGTATGGTCAAGCCAAGCAGGAAATGACACTTAAATAAGCCCGACTTTTGGGAGTATAACCTTGACAGGCATTGGGCGAAGAAATCTACAGATAGAATAGTTATTGCACGGCTACGCATCCAGAAATAGAGAACTGGATAGTATAAAACGACTGGGACAACGACATGGGCGAATGGGTGGGTTCGGTGCGCCAGACCAGACGGGATATGGTATCTAATACAGGGTGAAGGCTAAAGGTCCAACGTATTATCATTTCCTTAACAACTACCGGTTAATATACCCATTTATTCTATGACTGTGGGACCTTCGTCCCATAATTATAGCTATGTAGATAAGCCAATGGAGCCTCCGGCCCAATTAGGTCATAATCTATGCTTCCTTCTACTCACAATCGTGTCCCCATGGTCCAACACTGGTAGCATCTCTCAGTGCTTTAAGGACCTATACCATACCAAGTCACTGGCCAGCTTATTGATAACCATCTACACTATCGTGTAACACTATGGGAGACAACAGCCAAGCAATGACAGAGTTATTTAAAGTGGTTTGTGTGTACAGTAGCTAAAAGAGAGCTTTGGACGAATAAAGAAGAAGAAGAAAAAGAAAAAGATACGAAAAGGAAAGAAAAATACGTGCTCCGCTGGCTGAAGATAAAAGCCTGAGGCTTAAGTGACTCTTGGCTCATCAATTCTGGACCGTTCGTCTGCTGGTCTGCTGGTCTGCTGGTCTGCTGGTCCTCTGGCCAGTTCATCTATTGGTCAGCCCATCTGCCAATCTGCTCATCTGCTAGTCTCCTCATATACTCATCTGCTCATTTGGCAGGTTCTTTATGCTCGATAAATGCGGATTCTCTCCTTTCACTAAAGGGGTCATCATGGAGTGTGCCTTGGAAGTGGGAGTTTGTTAGATAATTCCCGTGCGGTTGTGTGGTTTCCTAGGGGTTTTGAGTCAATCTTGTCAAACGAGCGAAACTGCGTGATTGTGAAGAAGCACGGTCTTGCAGTTGCGTTGAATGTGTCCAGTCTGCGGCTTTCTAGGAGTGGTTATCTGGGCACCATATAAACGTGTAGTAAGTAGATTTGGGGACGATCATGGTTGTGTGCTCTTGAGGTAGTTTCGTAGTGGTTTTGAACATGGTAATGTGGTGACGCAGCGGAATAGAGGTTTTGTGTTCATGAAAGAGACAAGTATGACAATCAGTTATAGGTTTCTCGAAGACCTTGAGTAGCCCGGAAGACGCGCAGCTTTCTGGAGGGCATGAAACTGGTTCAAGATCGCGGGTTTGTCCCGATGGTGCATGGTCGTGCGGGGGTCCGGAAACATGGTTATCTGAAGGACGAATAATTGCTTCAATGTCCCGCGTAACGACAATGGTAGTCATATTGTTGATCCAGCAGACGACTCTGTTCGAACAATATCCGGTGACGACACTTAGTGACTTTGTATGACGCTGAATTTCTAATCGTCGTGTCGGTCGTCACGGAAAAGAGACTCGTGCTCGCATACTCGACGTCACTTACTTGAGAGCAAAGCTGGTAGCAATAAACCTTGTGGGGCCTCAACAGTGTGCCAAGAACCAGCTGTGGTTGTCTGTTGTCCATGGAAGACGTATGGGCGTCCGAAGGGCGTGAGTATGTCTGGAAGATGTGTGGCTGTCCAGAGGAATTGTAGTAGTCTGGAGGATAAATAGCTGTTTGGCTGTGAGTAATCAGGTGGAAGCAAAAGGTAGAGAGAAGTTCAACATACTGAAGTATTGCTATAGAATGATCTATTCTTCATAAAATAGAAAGATGGCCCAACCAAGATATCCCAATATAACGTTGTCCAGCCATTGTCTTTGATTGTCAATTCTAGGCATACAACTTCTCGGTAGTTGTTTTTGCTGGGACAGCCTGCTCCGACACCGTTAGTCAAGACAAATGGACCTGCAACTCAGTTTATGCCGTACCTGTGTTGCCCGAGTGTAGCAAATCAATCCAAAGACCGTGCTTCAATGTTATGCGAAGCAGCCCTACTCCCACACGAGCGTTTTGACTGAATCCGTATCACTCTGTTGGCCCTTAGCTTCGTCCTTGACTTCGTTCTCCACTACACCCTTTTCGAGATCCTGGCGGATGGCTCGGAGTCTCTCTGCCCTCTCTTGCAACGTGATTCTATAATCTCGCTGGACATCTCCAGTAATAAGCCCTCCGATAAGTCCCAAGACGATTCCCGCAAAACCTAGAATGACCAAAACCGTAACAATCTCGATCAGGGTCACCCAGCCTTTGGTGAGTCCGATGGCAGTGAGCCCGTCAACCACGGCGTCTACTGCTGCGGAGGATCCTACAGATTGAGCTGCATCACCCATGTTGTTTATTGGGTTTGCTTCAAGTTTGGGGATTGTGATGTTCTGGGCGAATCCCCGGGGGGTGATGGGGATGACCGGCATTGTGAATAGCTTGGATAACAACGAATACTCCAGGCTGGCGTTGGCTGGTGTTTTGAGATTTGGAGTCAAAATGCGAAAAAGAAGAATAATTCTGAGTGAGATAGCAGCTCTGATTAAATACCTAGTGTTTATAAAAATAACAAGGTTTCGGGAAAACATGCCTATTGGAAAAGACACAGAGCTTGACGGCATTGATAAGACAGATAGAAGCGCAGAACTCAAAGAACGTGACCTGGCTTTCCAGATTCCGGGCGAGATTTAATTTGTATAGAAGCCCCTTTCAATAAACGGCCTTATCCATACTGGTGCGCATTTTCCCGGTAGTGATATTTCCATGCATACCTTATACAGACGTGGTCGTATATTTCACTCACCCAACCGAGAATCTGATTAATCCTAATCCCGCTACTTCGTTCGTGGGTTTTGGGTCCCGAAAGCACGAGTAGATCCACCTCCACAATAGCAATTTACATAGCTTGGGCCAATACATCTCTCTTCTCTTCTACGATGGGATCGGGTCCTAAAGCAGTAGGCGCGCTGGTGAATCGGCACTTACCGGTGCCCCTATCATACTTTCTTAAGCAGAGGCTTCCCAGTACGTCTTCATGTCTGCTTTTCTAATCGTTCTCACCCCGTGTTTAGACACAAATCAAGTAGACTGAGGGAAATCATGAATGAGAACATGCCTTCCACATGCTGGCGCAATGGACAACGTCCAATCTGTTTGAGCACCGATTCGAATGGCGGCTCGTTTCCTTTCCTTTCTTCTGTGTGTGCTCGCCGTCTGCTGGTCCCCTTTGCGTTGGTAAGTTTTCTCTCTCACCCGCTCTGCTGTCCGTCTCGCTCGCTCGCTCTATCTCTCTCTCTATCTCTCTCTCTGTGTGTGTGTGTAATTTCGTGCCGATGGAGGCCCTCGCGCTTGCTCGATCGGGAAGCCGAAACCGGCAATGGGCCGAGTTTCTTGAGATCCTCGGCTGTATCGTCTGGCCCTTCGTGGCGCTCACGCTGGCTTTTTTGGGGTGCCTGAAGGCGTGCGCGTGCGCGTGCATCGCTTGTGTGCCCGAAGTCTGGAACGACCACCTCGTGCCTTGCCTCGAGAACTGCGGGGGGGCTTTCGCCTACCTCAAGCTCTGGCCGGCACAGAAGGGCCTGGGTTTGCTGATTGCGCGGTTTGCTGGTCTGGTTGGGGGTTGCCTTGGGGTTTACAAGCCCCGAGACAACGCGTGGCCGATGTTCGGCGCCGGCGCCGCCCTAGCAGCCGCCTCATTGAAGGATGATGACAAGCTGGCCTACCCCTTGCTCGCTGCCGCTTGTTTCGCCGTGTGTGCTGTGATTATATCGATCCGGCTGTCGCTGGCGTTGCCGACCAACGAGGATTGGCTGAAAGACCTGTCCGGGTTCGCCGTCCTGTTTTTGATACTGTCGTTGAGTTCGACAATTGTCACATTCTTAATATGGAAGCCATGGGCTCTCCTATTCTTGATCGTTATAGTGCCTATTGTTTGCAGCCTGTGCTTGTACCAGCCCGGCGGATAGTATTCGTCGGCTCGGGCAGCAGCAGCAGCAGTTCCAACAGCGGCGATGGATGAAGAGAATTCGATCGCAATGGAGATGGGTGTACGCTCCCCTGGCCAGTAGGCACTGGAGTGTTGGTGGTCTGTTAGTTATTGTGATAGTATAAGCGCCATGGTGGGTGTATAAGATATTTCGCGCTTGAAGGTATACTAATCAAAAGAAGAATCCAGTGGCTGCACATTGCGTAAGACCCTGGTTAATTTTCACGATGAGCCCAGTGCCAAGCTCCGAGAAATTATTGAGATGTTCCCCAAGGGCTTGGAAGCCTACTTCGAAAGCGTCATTAACAAGATTGAACAACATATACACGCATGCTCAGATACAATTGTATCCAGATGGTGTGTCGAAGCTCTTATTAAATTCTTTGAATGCTCTAATAACCTCATTTAACGCTTTTTACGGAAAAAGTAAGTTGCCTTTCTCCTTGGTGATGACGATAGACAGACTGTGGATCAGACAGAAAAAGGGTGGCAACTCACACTGCGTCGAACGTCAACGATGGCCAGTGTCGAGCCACGACGCGCTGTATTTCCCTGGTAAGTTTATGGCCACCGAATGATTTAAAAACCATGCTGTTTGTAATGAAATGGCATCTCCAGTAGGTGCAAATGGTACTTATTGTAGAGACAAACCAGCCTTGGCCGCTCAACTAATCTAGTAAACTTTTGTCGATGCCATTTTGGTATTTCTTACCTGCGCAAGCCTTCACAGGTCTTTTCACGTAATAACAATCCAATACATCTGAGTTGATGGGAGGGTTAGCTGTTGACGGGATAGCTGGCGAGTTTGTAACTCTCGTGATCCCCGGGATAACCAGCAATCAAATGAACCTAGAGTGACTAGAGCCTCCCATGAACTTTCCATTACATGAAAAACTATGTGTATCTGCAGGTATATATTAGGCGAGAGCATTCTAGAATTTCCAGCTACGTCTTGGTCTCCTCTCAATTCTCTCAACTCCGTGAAAATCTCGCTTCTTTGGACTACTTCACAAAGCAGGACTGACATCTCTTCCGTCACAACGTTGTAACGTTCCACTACTTCGATCCCCTGGAACATCTACGCATCAATCAACGTCCCATATTCATTCCCAAACAGGGGAATCAACACAGCGTAAGCAGTCTGCACTTCGTATCAAGTATAAATCGTCTAACCATAACCTGGGAACAGTCGCGCCAGCATCCTTGTGCCAAGTCACGACAATCACCGTCGCCTAAGCCCATCATGATGCGCAGGTACCAAATCCACCACTTGCTTCCCAACGTCGGCCTGCATGTCGCTACGCCCGTCCCTCAGACCTTGACCGTCCCCTTTGACGTGAACGTCCCGACCAGCACCGCCACTACGACCGTCCCCGAGACCATCACCGAGACCATTACCGAGACCATCACCAAGACAGTCGTACCGACCAACACGGCGATCCCACCTTCCAACGCCACCATCGATGGCCCAACCGCTGTCGGAACGACCTCGACATTCCCGCAACTGCTTCTTTCCTTTCTTGTGGTGTCGTTATACTGCTTGGTTCTCATTGGAATCCACTGGAGCAGGGAGGAGAACCCGGAGTGGAAGAGGGTCAACGAAATCCACGAGAAGACGGGAAGACTGATCCAGACGGCGAAGGGCAGAATCGAGAGGGTCAAGGATAGATTAATCGAATCGGTCCAGGATGAATTCATAGCTGGCACCAAGATAGTCGGCGACCAGAGTCGAGTGCTTGAAGGGCTCGAGGTCGTGGTACAGGCACTCACAGCCAGCGATGCCGGGGAGGAAGTGGTGCAGCCTCTGAGAGACGCCATCAACGAAGAGCAGGACAGTGGAAGTGACTCGTACGATCACGTTGACTACGAGGAATTATCGGGTTTATCTCTAGTGGCTGCTGAGGTGGTGGTTGCGCGCCTTGCCTAGTCATTGCGCATATAAAGATTATTATATATAGTCACTCCTCCGTAGGCCCTTTCAGTTTCAGGGTTTCAGGGTTTCTTTCCCTTACACTACGAATCAACGGCCTATTCATCCATGCTGCTGCGTCTTCTTCCGGCAAGTGATAAATGCATACGTTGCTGGGGTTTGGATCCCCAAAGCCGCACGGGGCAGATCCACGATCCACCCCCACCAAAGGTGACAGACAGACAAGTCGTCCATCGTCGGCGAACCGCGCCCGGTGGGTTCTATTGCGAGAACCTAGCTGTCGATCGATACACGTGCAATCATGGCGACAAAGCCGTACGATACTTTACGAGATTCCGGGGTTTCTTCTTCCGGGTTGGGTTCTATTTTGAGAGCCGGTTCCCTGCGACTGTCTTTGGTCCTAGCCACTTGCCAAGCTTTTACAGCAATTGCGGCATGACGATAACATGTTGGAAGTGGGTGTTGAGAGCGCGCGCTCAGGTCGAAATTGGACATCATGCCGCCTTCTCCACTGGCTACCTGGCCCAAGGCTCGAGGCTCCTTCCCATTGTAACCTAGGTCAGTTAACCTGCCTGCCGGCGATACAGCGACGCAGCGAGCGATACAGGAACTGGGGAGGGGCCGCACAGGGTGGCCGCCCGTGTCTGCAGTTGCATCCACAAATGGCTGGGATGGTCCCCGCTCCCCGGCATTTCCAAAGCTCGTGTTGGTGCTTGCGTAGCATCGTCCCCAATATCCATGTGTCTTGGTGTGCCGGGGTTCGACTCTTGTATATATATTCATTCCCATCAACAGTCACGCCTATGAGGACGACTTCGACTTTGCTTCTGTCCAGCTCATCCTGACTGATTGTCTGTCAAGATAGAGAAAGGTCGCCAAGATGAAGATCTATAGCGTCTTCTGCGCGCTGTTCGCCGTCGCACGCGTCAGTGCAAAGGCTACAGCTGATGCTGCAGCACCTGCCCCTGCGACTGCCAAATCGGCTGATTTGGTGCGCGACTCTTACATCGTGGAGCTGGAGGACAATGAGACCCTCGCCAGTTTCTACGATGCGCTTTCGCGCGAATATGGCATCAAGACGGAGGAGCGCATGAAGATGGGCAGCTCCAAAATCTTCAATGGCGCCTCCTTCAAGGTCCTGGATGCCGCCGGCCACGACTCTCTCAAACTCCTCGACCTGATCCGAGCCAAACCTGCCGTCAAGTCCGTCTGGCCAGTCCGCACCCTGACGCTTGACGCAGGCAAGACGGAAGAACCCCCCAAGGCCTCGGCTCCCTCTTCCGGCTCGCAGAAACGCCAAGAAGCTCATGCTGATGACGCCGACAAGCCGTCGTTGGCAGATACGTACATGCCTCACCTCATGACGCAAATCGACCGGCTGCACGCCATGAACTTGACCGGCAAGGGCTTCCGCATCGCCATGATGGACTCGGGCGTCGACTACACGCACCCGGCCCTCGGCGGCTGCTTCGGCCCGGGTTGTCTCGTCGAGGGCGGCTACGACTTTGTCGGCGACGCGCCCCGTGGCGGCGCTCCTCAACCCGACGACGACCCCTTTGATGACTGCTTCGGCCACGGTACCCACGTCGCCGGCACCATCGCTGCCCAGGCCTCGGGCAACAAGTACGGCTTCTCGGGCGCCGCTCCCGGAGTCAAGCTGTGGTCGTACCGCTGCTGGAACTGCGCGGGCGTCGGGTCCAACGAGATCCTGGTCGGTTCCTTCATCAGGGCCTTCGAGGACGGCGCCGACATCATCCAGTGCTCCAACGGTCTCAATGATGTCGCGGGCTGGGCCGACGAGCCCTGGGCCATCGTCGCGTCGCGCATCGCCGACACGGGCGTCCCCGTCATCGTGTCGACCGGCAACGACGGAGGTCGCGGCATGTTCAACCCGTCGGCCCCCTCGAGCGGCCTGGGCGTCGAGGCCGTCGCCGCGGTGCAGAACAAGATCGATCCCATTCTCGCCTTAGGTGGCTCCTACACGACCGACGAGGGCCAGAACAAGACCCAGGAGAATGTCTATGGTTTCCTTGCTGGAACCCCTTACCCGGCGAAGGCTCTGACGCTTCCGCTTTGGTCGATTGGCAACAACACCGAGTCCACCATGGATGCCTGCCAACCCCTTCCTGACGACACACCGGACCTTTCCGACAAGCTCGTGCTGATTCGGGCCGTGCCGGATGCAAGAGCGTCCAACTGCTATCCCCCTGATCAAGGGGCGAACATCCGAGCCAAGGGGGGCAAGTACATCGCATACTATGCTTACTCCAACACGTATGTATTCAAACTTCTCTAACCACTCTCTCTTTCGGTATATCAGTTTACTAATTGCTTTTCATATTAAGATCCTGGGATGAAGAGTTCGTTTACACAGAGGGCCTAGAGGGCATCATCTCGGTGGCACCGCACCAGGGCGCCGCCTGGATCGAGATGCTCGGTCGCGGGATCCAGGTCAACGTCTCATTGCCGGAAAAGGCCGCGGCCAAAGATATGCTGATCGACCTGGAAGACCACGAGACGGGTGGCTACGCGTGCGACTTCACCTCGTGGGGGCCCAACTGGGAGCTGGAGCAGAAGCCGCAGGTCGCGTCCCCCGGCGGCCGGATTCTCAACGTGTACCCCGTCAAGATGGGGAGCTACCGCGTCATGAGCGGCACCTCCATGGCCTCTCCCCTGGTCGCGGGCATCATTGCCATGATGGGCGAGGCGCGGGGCGGCAAGCTCGACTCGAAGCTCTTCGGCCGCATCCTGTCCTCGACCTCAAAGCCCCTGCCCTGGTTCAACGGAAAGACAAAGATGGTCTCTCGTGACCTGCTGGCCCCCGTCCAGCAGGTCGGCTCGGGCCTCGTGCAGGCGTACGATGCTGTCTTTGCGAAAACGTTATTCGACGTGCAGAGCCTCCGCCTCAACGACTCGGACCACTTCGTGGCCGAGCACACCTTCACCATCGAGAACACCGGGGCCGAGCCCGCGACGTACGAGCTCGGCCACATGCGGGCCCCGTCCATGTACGCCAAGGTCGCCACCAACACCGGCGACGTCCTGGCGGGGTACCCCAACCCCACGGTGGACGCCTGGGCCGAACTCACCTTCAGCCCCGACGTTGTCACCGTGCCTGCGGGCGGAAAAGCCCAGGTCGCAGTGACAGTCGTCCCGCCGCAGGGCGTCAACGTGACCCGCCTGCCCGTCTACAGCGGCTACGTCAGCGTCAACAGCACGCGCGAGGAACACCTCGTGCTCCCCTACCTCGGCGTGGTTGGCAGCATGCGCTCGGCCCCGATCCTCTCGGCCAGCAGCTCGTTCCTGGCTAACTTCGGCTCGCCTGTCGACGCTAACAGGACCTACACCCTGCCGACGCCCGACCCGGCGTACGAGCCCGTCATGGACGACAACGGGCGGCTGCCCAACTTCTTGCTAGCCCCCATCATGGGCACGCGGCTAGTCCACATCCACGTCGTGGCGATGGATAATGACGGGGCGAACAACAACAACACGATGAAGACGCCGACGGGCATCGCGTCCGTGGGGGCGCTGGCCGGGTCGCCGTTGCGATACCTCGCCGTGGTCGGCGGCCAACGGGCGTACTTCCGGGGCCTGTTGGCGGACGGCACGGTGCTCCCGCCGGGCTCGTACAGGATGGTGGCCAGTGTGCTGCGCATCTTTGGCGACGAGGCGGTGGTCGAGGACTGGGATGTCATCGAGACGGTGCCGTTCTCTATCCGGTACGCCAATGGTACGCTGCCCGCTACCAAATAGCCCAATGCTCAATTGGGAGAGGGGACAATCTACATGTCAGAACGTATGTGGAGTCGTCAAGTCGTGTCGTGTTGATTGTCCGTTTCTGTCGGCCACTGGGTCATAAGGGGGACGAACATCTTTGCGGTCTCTGGCCCGAAAGCATCTGGCACAACGCGAGGGCGTGTGCTGTCAAGTGCCCGGGAGATGCTTATTACTCAAAGTAGTATTGCTAATAGTTATTGTTAATCGAATAATGATACTCCTGTAATTTAGTATTTCCTCCGTTTTGCGCACAGTTGGACGTAGCGTGTATTCTGTCTGGTTAGCAACACAACATAATTAATTAATCTCATAACGTATGTACATAGATCTTGCAGCTTAGAGAATATTAGGGTTATTAGGCGATGTGAGATGGATGGGGGTCTAGATCTTTACCGCTACGTGGCACCCCTGCATGTCTGCATGCTCAGGGGTCTCGTAGACGAAGCCTGCATTACTTGGCGCATGCTAGGAACCCCAGCTGCAGCCACGCAGCGGCGGTCGACCATGCAATGCCGAGCTTAAATGGTAAGTGAGGGCGGGGGTATCGTCATGCCCATGTAAGATCGTGGCATGTTGTGCAATCATTGCGATGCGGTATTGAGGGACGTGTTCTCACTATAAATACCAAGGAGATGTCTCACCCCGTGGCCGGGGTTGGTTGGGGTTAACCGGCGTCTCAATATCCCGCCTCGGTCTCTCCAATTACTACCCCTACCCTTTTCTTCGGTGCATCCGTACAGGAAAAGGAAAGATGGGCTCCAGCCAATGCCACAAGTTCCTGGCTATAGGCTTCGCTGCCTTGGCGATTGCTCTTCCGGGCTCAGGCTCAGTTTCATCGTGTCGTGTGCTCCCTGGAGACGCGGAGTGGCCCAAGCTGCAAGACTGGCAAGACCTGAATAAGACAGTCGACGGACGCTTGATTGAGGTTATTCCGCGTGAAAGTGTTTGCCATGATGCACCGTATTACCGATATGACGCCGAGGCGTGTGCCGAGCTGCAGAAACGATTCGACTTCCCCATCTTGGAACGGTATGAAGAGCACCCCCCTGCCCCAATGCTGTATTACAGTTGTTGACACTAGAGTGGTAGCATGGAGGTCCCGGGCGAGTTCATGGATATGAGCTTCAAGAACTACTCGTGCGATGCCTTCGCGGATCGTTCAGCAACCTGCGGTCTAGGAAACCACGCCAGCTACGTGATCGACGTCCGGGGTGCGGAAGATGTCAAGGTCGCACTGAAGTTTGCTAGCAGCCGCAACATACGGCTCATCGTCAAGAACACCGGCCACGACTATCTAGGCCGGTCGACTGGAACCGGCGCCCTTTCCCTGTGGACTCACCACCTCAAGTCGACAGAGTTCATCCCGGCGTACGTATCATCCTACTACACCGGGCCCGCCATGAAGCTCGGAGCCGGCGTTCAGGGGTTCGAGGCCTACATCGCGGCCAACGCTACCGGTCATCGCATCGTCAGCGGTTCCTGTCCCACTGTCGGGATAGCCGGGGGGTATTCCCAAGGCGGCGGCCACTCGATCCTGTCCAGCAGCCACGGCCTCGGCGCCGACAACGTGCTGGAGTGGGAAGTCATCACCGCCGACGGCCGGCACCTCGTCGCCACGCCCGAAAACGAGCACGCGGACCTGTACTGGGCCCTGACCGGCGGCGGCCCGGGCAACTACGCCATCGTCCTGTCCATGACGGCCCGGATCCACCGCGACAGCCTCATCAGCGGCGGCACGTTGGCCTTCAACGACTCCCAAGTCGGCAACGACGCGTTCTGGGACGCCGTCGGCGCCTTCCAGGCGCTCCTCCCGGCCTTCAACGACGACGGCGGCAACTCGTTCGTCTACGGGCTCGCCGCCGACAGCTTCAGCGCCTGGACCGTCACGATGCCGGGCGCGGGCCCGGACCGGTCCGCCGCCCTGATGCGACCCTTCCTCGACGACCTCGCGCGGCGCGGCATCGAGTACACGTACCGCCCGCACGTGTCGCCCAACTTCCTCGAGCACTTCGCCCGCGCCCTGGGCCCGCTGCCCGAGGGCATCATCGAGAACTCGGGCTTCATGGCGAGCCGCATGATCCCGCGCGCCATACTGACAAGTCCACAGGATAACGCCCGCGTCACGGCGGCGCTGCGCGACATCAGCCAGAGGCCCGGCTATTCGGTCGCCTGCCAGAGTATCAGCGTCGGCCGCGCCGACCAGCCGCACCCGCCCAACGCGGCGCTGCCGGCCTGGCGCGACGCCGCCCTGCTCTGCCTGCCCAAGGGCAACTGGGACCCCCGGGCGCCGCGGGCGCTCATGGCGCAGCGCCAGGCCGAGGCTGTGACCGACGTCCAGGCCGTGATGGACGCTGCTTCGCCCGGGGGCGGGGTCTACTTGAACGAGGTCAGTTACCTGCTGTCGGACTGGAAGGCCGCCATGTACGGGGACAACTACGATGCTCTGCTCGGCGTGAAGCGCAAGTACGATCCGGAGTCGGTGCTGTATGTCCTCGATGGCGTGGGTAGCGATGCTTGGGTCGAGGGTGCGGATAAGCGCTTGTGCCGCGCCGGATCCTGATTTCCCGATCCGACTTGTGGTCAGGGGCGGGTCGTGTTGCTTTAAGATGGATGGATGATACTGGGAAAACCTAGGGGGGTTGGTCCCCAGGGTTGTGGGTGGTGGTGTTGTATTCTAATTCTATATTATGCATCTCTAACAGTCTTTGGACCCAAGAAACCCATCAATTAAGGGACAGTTGTCATAAAGCAGGCTCCCTAAAGAAACATAGCCGGTAAAACGCCTTCCCAGCCCAGTTGCTCCTCCGTGTCCCAGCAGCTTAGCCATTTTACCACAGCCGCGACAAGATGACCTGCGAGATCATGATGAGGGCAATGGCGATCATCTTGAAGACGGGCACGACGCCTTGCAGGAGGTCTTGGATCAAGAGGAGCACCAAAATGACGACTGGGACGAACAAAAGCACCACAACGAAGGCGTTGACGTTCCATCCTGGAGGGTTGCCATAATACCAACACCGTAACATGACGATCCCTTCTTCATGCTCCCGGTTAGCTTCGACATCATCCCCTAGGAGAGACTCTGTCTCTACGTCGCCCGCGGTACCGTCAGGTTTTGGAGGCATGGTTATGTATTTAGCCCTGGTCTTGAAGTCAGCCTCGGAGCCCATCGGCCTGTCATCGCAGGTGGGAAAGCAAACTCACCCCCAACGAATGAGGTAAAGGTCGTTTTGTGGTGGGATAACACTGTCCGTTGCGGACCGTACGTGGTGTATGTGGTTACGTATTCGGACACAGGATGTCGGTATTAGCAATCAAGGCGATGATTTTATCATGCGTCACATGGATGGTGTGCCAAGGTGGCCTATCAGGCTGCGTGAAAGGTAGGAGAGAAGGGCCAGATGAGGGGTCCAGCACTGCCGACCTCAAGGTGTGGTGGGATTTATGGATGGCTTGACACGTGATTGTTGTGCGCCACTGTAGGGTCCAGAGAAGCTTATTTCCAGAAGTGTCTTTCCAGTGGCCTAAGGTTTGTGTGGAACAATTACCGCTTGGTGAAGCTTATTAGGCAGAATTTGTCCAGATAAACATCAACAATGATGCCTCCACGCGCAAAAGGGAAGATGTCGCGGGCTATGCTACCTGCAGGTCGGATTCGTCGATAGGCCCAGCAAGATGGACAGAATCCACAGTTCTGCCTTGCCTGCCACGCTGTCTTGGAGGATGAGGCATACTTATCAATATGCAGGCTCTTGGGGCCAATGAACGGTGGTGGCGCAGCTGATCATGTACGACCTGCAGTGATAAGCCACGCTTCCCCTTCCCCGCTCAAGGGGTTTCGACTGAACTTCCTCTCGTTTCCATCTGGCGATACGATCTCCCTAACCGGAAGACTCCTAGAGATGGATCCCCTTTCAGCGCTGGGTGTAGCCAGTAACATCTTGGCGGTGATCGACTTCGGTTGGACTCTCCTGACGGAAGCACAAAGCATTCACAAGTCCTCTTCTGGGCTGGGCGGCGAAGCCGAGTTTGTGAACCAACTTATCCGAGATGTCGTCGCAATCGACGAAGGCTTGCCGTCACTCGTGGAAGTCAGTGAGGAGCTCAAAACTCTCCTGGTTGAGAGCAAGAACATCACCAGCTCGCTGCAAGAAGCTCTCCAGGCGCTTAAAGCTCGAGGGAATCGATCCAAGTGGGAGAGCTTCCTGTCAGCTCTGAAGCAGACTTGGGGGAAAGAAAAAGTCAAGGATCTAACGAATAAACTTGCTAGCATCCAGGTGCAGGTAACAAGACATCTTCAAACTGCTACACAGTATGTTGCAGCGCCGGATTGGTCTGGGCTATTTCGCTGACATAATATTAGCAAAGAGGTCACAAAGGGGATGACAGCGATATCGCTAGCCATTGCTCAAATTGAGTCTACGAACGCGAGGCTCGAAATTAAGAGAAGAGAGGATTTCCAAGAACTTCAACGTAGCCTGGCTCAGGCTATCGAGCAGAGTACCAAGCGTGGTCGAGACATAGCTCTTCGCATCGAAGGCCTCGTCGATGAAAGGGGGATATCCCCAATGCAGCGCTCTAAAGTACTAAGTAACCTTGCTCACTTCAGGAAGCTTGAAGTTGTCACAAGAACAATCAGTGAGTCGGCCGGAATCGCACGCGCAGACCAACAAATCCTTGATAGGTTATACTTCAGCAGTATCCAGGCTCGCCACCACAAGATCCAGGATGCTCATGCCTCAACATTCCGCTGGGCATTCGAACAGAGTACTTCAGGACTTCGATTTAGGGAATGGCTCGAGAGTCGTAACGGTGTCTTCTGGGTATATGGCAAGCCGGGAAGTGGCAAGTCGACATTTATGAAGTTCATTTACGGCAGCCCGGATACAACGTACTGCCTTCGGAGATGGGCCGGGGATAAGACTCTCGTCGTGGCCAAGTTCTTCTTTTGGAATGCAGGCACCACATTGCAGAAATCCCAAGAGGGGCTACTACGTTCCCTCCTCTTCGAGATTCTCCGTCAATGCCCGGAGCTCATGCCAGTTGTGAAAAGTGCCATGAGTGAAATTCCTGGCGGTGATCAACCAGATACTCTGCGATATACCCGTAATCTGTGGCTTCTCTATCAGAGGATCTGCACCCAAGAGGTTCCTCTAAAGTTCTGCTTTTTCGTCGATGGCCTGGACGAGTTTGAAGAGGATGGGCACGGTCATCGTGACCTAATCAAAAGCTTGAGACAGTTGGAGCTGTCTCCCGACATCAAGTTGTGTGTATCAAGCCGTCCCTGGACTGTTTTTGTTGATGAGTTTGGGCTCAACCCGGAGTGGACACTCAAGCTCGAGAACTTGACCCGAGACGACATTCGGCGTTATGTCTCGGACAAATTCAACGAACACCCACAGTTCGAGACCCTCACTAGTATCAACAAGAAGTACTCTCAGGTCGTTGATGCCGTGGTCGACCGCGCTCAGGGAGTGTTCCTCTGGGTCTATCTTGTGGTTCGGACCTTGTTAGAGGGTCTGACTTATCATGACTCGTTGTCGACTCTTTACCAGCGACTTCAAGAGTTTCCGCCAGATCTGGAGCCGTTCTTTCAGCATCTTATAGACTCCGTCGCACCCATATACCGCACGCAAATGGCAAGGTACTTCAAAATAGCAACACTTGCTGATGAGCCATTACCAGCCATGGTGTACTCCTACCTCGACGACATTGATGACAACCCGGACTTCGCGATTGTTCTTCCGCCGTCAGAGCTTGCGTTGAAACAAATAAGGCTAAGGCATGATCAACTAAGACGAAGATTAGACGGCCGCTCGCGGGGTCTCCTGGAACTTGTTCAAGTGGAGGATAATCTGCCGGGCCTTGGGACAGTCCGGTTCCGACCTGGCACGACTGACTTTTCCAAATGCAAGGTAGACTTCTTACATCGGACTGTTCGCGACTTCCTCCACCAGTCAGCAGATGTAGCATCTTCCCTACAGCACATACTTGGCAGCGAAAACTTCGCACTCACCGCTTGCCATGCCATTCTAGCCGAGATAAAGACTTGCCCGTTTCATAACTGGTTAGGGTTAGACATGCGTCGACTTCCATATTTAGTCGAAGAACTCTTCTTTTTCATTTCCGCGTCGTTGGCGGAGAACCCAGGCTCGGAGACAGCCCTTGAGTCCATTTTGGAAGCTGCAGAAACCTCCTATAAGTCCACCAAGTCCCGGATAGACAACAAACTCCGGCCATTCTTGTTCATCGGCCTCGCAGCACAGATCGACTTTTTTGCCTATGTTCATGCGAAACTGGTTGCTAAGCCCAATATGCTGCAAGAAGCCCGGAGTGACTCCAACCTGGCTGAAGTTCGACCAGCACTAGATTTCGCCTTGCAGACTGCGCGCTGTCCTCGTCCAATATCCACAAGGACAGTGACGTATTTACTCGAGGCTGGAGCAGATCCAAATGAGACGGTCGAAGTTGACTCAGTCTGGGTCCGCTTCTTGAGGCAATTATACAAAGATGGCATTCGTGAGAGGGAAAAGACGTGCGAGCTCATACGCATGCTGCTACTCCACGGCGCTGATCTTAATGCCACCGTATATATCGAAGATACCGAGGGAGATCATCGATACGCGATGAAGCACCTCCTGGCAGAAAGTCTAATCAATGAGCTGCTCACTCCTGCCGTGTCATATCAGATTTATCGGGAAGTGCGGCAAATATCCGAAATCTCAAAGTCTCGATGGAATTCCAAAAAACGGAAGCACAAAAGGAGATGGTACGAACTGCTGGTCAGGCGGAGTCGTAAGTAGACAGGGGTTGTTGACGGCATAAAACGAGTCAACCAACTAAGCAGGAAACGGTTTAGCTAAGCTTAGAGGATCGTCCCAGGCCGACTTTCCCACAGCAAGAGCTAATTGTGAACAGAAAGCGGATGTATATATTCGAACCAAGTTGCTAAGGAATTGTGAGCCACACCAACGTTACACCGTGGGCATCATCGGCGAAGCATCGTTGTAGATCGTCTCGCTTGGTTTCATATCAGTTCATCGCAGCAGAAACAACTTTGTGTCAGGTTAATAGTAGAGTAAGTGATATTGCCGACTAAGGGCTCCCCAAAAAAAGTTAGTCTAACCTTGCTATCGACTGATATGTGGTTTCAGTCTAAAAGGGCCGACACTTCTCAGGGGCAAGGCGCTCACGGTTGGTAATCCTGAACTCTATGTTTCAAAGCGCGGAAGGGCGGATGCTGTGTAACCGCATTGGATGTCGGAAGCATTTGACTGAGGCCGGCAATATAAGCCGAGGCAGGTAGCACAGTGGATTGTAAAAACCAATAGAGCAGTGCCTGACTGCGTAGGATTCGGTTAATGGCGGGTGAGCTTTGGAGCAGGCAGTTGAGATAAGGAGTACACCATCAGCGTCTGAGTGATATACCAAGGTTATTGTTTGCGAGCCTCGCATTGTGGAAACCACATGTTGGGGTTGTGGCACCTGATATGCACGTCTCCCAATAATCCATACACATACTCCTCGGCAACTGGAATAGTGGGCTGTCCCATAGTACTGACCTCATAAGAACGTCACAATATCTGGAGTTCAAGTACAGGGGTCATATGTTATTTACCCTCACTTATATTGTCAAAACTCCGCACAACTACTCTTACCCTACAATATCCAAAACTTCGACTATTACGTCTTTCCAGGTCTAAATTAAGGAAGAACATGCCCTCGTCAACCTCCACCATGATGCACGCCATCGGCGTCTCCCAGTACGGCCCTGCCGACAACCTTCAGTCCATGGAGATCCCAAGGCCGCCGGCGCCGACGGGCCGCCAGATGCGTGTCGAGATCAAGGCTGTGTCGGTCAACCCGATCGACATCAAGGTGCGCGCCGGCACCTACGACGACCCGCCGGACTACTACGAGCGGGTGCAGAGCCTCACCCAGGGGGAAGCGCCTAACCTGCACGTCATGGGCTACGACGGCGCGGGCGTCGTGCGCGACGTCGGCCCCGAGGTCCGGCACTTCCAGGTCGGCGACGAGGTCTACTTCCTCGCCAACCCCGTGGATCAGGGCACCTACGCCGAGGAGCTGCTGGTCGACGAGCGGCACGCGGGCCACAAGCCGCGCTCCCTCGACTTCGTCCAGGCCGCCGCCATGCCGCTGACGTACGGCACCGCGTACGAGTCGCTCGTGGACCGGCTGGGCATCCAGCGGAACGAGAAGGCGGCCATTCTCATCATCAACGGCGGCGGCGGCATGGGCTCCATCGCCTCGCAGATCGCGCGCCGTGTCCTGGGCTTGCCCGTCGTCATCACGACGGCGTCGCGGCCCGAGACGGAGCGCTTCTCGCGTGAGATCGGCGGCGCCACGCACGTCGTCAATCACCGCGAGGGCGACATCGTGGAACAGATCCACGCGCTGGACCTGCCCGGCGACGTGCCCCTGAAGTACGCGTACATCACGTCGCGCACGGAGCAGTACCTGGCGCCCATCGGCGAGGTGCTGGCGCCGTTCGGGCGGGTCTGCAGCATCGTGCAGGCGCGCTTCGACATGTACGGCACGCAGTTCATGAGCAAGTCGCTGACGTTCGCGTGGTGCTGGATCGCCACGGGGCCGTACCACGGCTACGCCAACGACCGCGCGGAGAAGCACCGCGAGTGGTACGAGGAGCTGGCGGCGCTCCTCGACGCGGGGACGGTCCAGTGCCACCTCACCCAGCGCAGGAAGCTGACCCTTGAGAACGTCCGCGAGGCGCACCGGGCCACGGAGGCGGGGAAGGGGATTGGGAAGACGGCGCTCGGGGTCGACGAGCCGGGGGAGCAGCAAGCTTTCTGCTAAGTAATACCCATGTATTGCTGCAACGATTTGAGCTGTGGACGAATCAGCAACAAAAGCGAGGTTTCCATTACTGGCGAAGGCACTGCTGAATATGACTGGGCAAGCAATACTTTCCCCATATAGTCGAGAAAGCACTGTCGCACCTCCCGATTTTAGCCCCCTTTCCTACTTAAGTATCGCGTAACTACATATCTTTGTCAATATATCCCTACAATCAACTATGCGACCTTTCTGGCGCCTGTCGAGGTCCGTACGACTGCGGTTAGAGGCCGGGGTCTCTTCACTACCCGCGATATGGAAAGCAGATGATCCTTCCGTCTGTGAGAAGGCATGTGCCTACGTGTAAACTGCTCGCGGAGCTCAACAGGGCGCACCCCACCAGCGAGGGGGCGGAGATCGGGCTGGACGCGTGGGACCCTTACTTGGCCTTGGGGTTGGCTTTTCTCGGGCGCGATAACGCTGCCGAGGCCTATGAGACGCTGGTGAAGGCTCTCAAGTCGCTGGGCTTCGACGTCGTGGCGAGTCCGCCGCGGGGTCCTGCCGGCCAGCGGCCCAGGCTCGAGATTTGGGCGTGGGGGTTGGCCATCGAACATGCCGTCGTAATTCTTGCCAAGCTCCCGGGGGCCTACCAGTAGATATCCCCTTGGCTGGTCGAGGCTGCCACCCAGTATGCCAGGGTTGCATGCCACATCCTTGTTGGCGAGGATGTGACTTCCGACGAGGTGATTACCAGGATAGTCTAGCCCTAGGACCATCCTCCTAGCTGTGGAGAGAGAAGCGGAAAGGTTGGGGAAGGAGTTGCGTTGAGAAGCTCAAGGGCTGGCTTAGAAAGTATGCAATACTGGTACTTCGTAGTGTTATTCTTTTGGGGGGAACCTGGGTGTGGTCATTCATGTTACTCTCTTTCAACCTGGCGGTGATTCTAAGACACCCATTCTGACTAGACATCCTTGTGGATATACACGATATTTGGAATATATTGAAGAACGATGAAATAAATGAACATGTAGTTGTTACTATAAATCGACTCATAATATTCGGAACTTAGTAAACGTCGCTTTACCTGCTTCGTTATCGTCACCTTGTTCCTGCTGTTTCACGAGCTCCCCGTCCATGATCCCATGTCTATAACTGTTCGAAATCAGCCTTCTAGACTGCAATAAGGTAGCGGAGTATAGTAAGATGTACGTACCATTCGCCCACGAGTATGTAACTCTCGTTGTGTTCACGGCGGCTGTAGGGCACGGAACCGCCACGTAAAACAACCACTGTATCCCCCACGGCTGCTTTGGGGTGACCGACGCCTATCCATCCGTTTTCTGTGATGGTGAAAGGCAGTTCCATGCCATGGAAGTCTGTGTTGAATGCTGCGTTACCGTCCTGGCATTGCCTATGCATGTATTTCTGTATTCTTTCCCGTTCCTCCCTTGTTTGGGGTGGAAACGGGCAATCCAGCAGCCCATATTCGTCATAGGGAACCTCTCCCGGGTGATTGAAGAGCTTGCTGGCGGTGAAAGGCCCACCCAACACAGGAATGCTCGCCAACTTGGGAGGGTTGCCAAAAGTGTCATAGAACCGGTCAAGGAACACCGTCCTCCAGAAGGCCTCTTGCAGTGTCTGGCCGGTATGTTTATACATGTCACCGCATATACTGCGGCAGACGTCCCATCGGGCATCCCAGCACTGGTGGAAAAGTGAATGCACCTGTTTCATAATAATCTGCGCGCTCTCAATTACGTCTCCGGGTTGCTCAGGCGGACCCCAGCCATGGAAGACATAATGGGTTATTGAATCGCGTGCTAGAGAGTGAACCGAGGCAATTTTGCCAACCTCGAGCCCGTAAACATTGAATGTTTCGTCAAAGTGGGAGCAGCTGTGAGGGTTGTCGCTGTCTGCATCGAGACCGGCTTGAAACAACGAGGCGTGCGATATGGCCAGGTCCTCCGATTCGGTTTTTCGAAACAAGCCACGGGTGAAGAAGCTGGAGAAGATTCCTAGCGAGATCGAGTTGCTGGTCGAGTCAGGCGCAACTGTCCAGTCGGGCACCTATGAAAGCAGGCCTGTGACACCGCCGGTAGTTGGATCCTGTAACTCTGACGGTCTTGCAGTTAGTATGTCTAACTTCTTCATTGTGTCGAGGAAGTACCTCGCCACAGCAATAAAGAGCCTCTTCGCAGACTGACTGTAGCTCGGTCTTAATTGAATTTTCGCCGTGCTCTCCGGTTGAAGGAGCCCGAGGAGCCCGTATATCTTGTCGCGGGGGTCCGTTGCTTGAGACCTGGCTGTTATCGATAGGAAGCACGTTAGGGATTCGGGCGCCGGGTTCTCGGCGAGCAGGAGCCCTCTATGTAGAAACATAAAGGGGAAGATGTCTTCGATTCGCTGGTGTAGCTGGCGAGTGAGCTTTGAAACATGTACTCTACTAAATGAATAAGTTTCGGCTGAATAGCCAGCCGAATGGCAGATGGCTCTGTGGCGTCCGGTATTGTATTGAATGCCGGACGGAGATGGGAGAGTGAGGGGCAGAGAACGTAGCGCCCCTATTCAAGAAGCAGACAACCAGCAGTGTCTTGTCAGAGCAGACAGAATTGCATGCATGTTCTTGGCGCACGTGGCGTGGTAAAATCAGAAATCAAGGAACAGCGAGCGGCCTGTCCACCCGGTAGGCTTGGTAGTTCTTCATTTGGGTGCACACTCTATCGGCTTGTGTGTGCCGGGCGTCGTGCGTCTTGGAGTCCGGAAGACGATTGATCAGATAAGTCGTCATAGGATGAACTCGGTTAAGTGGAGGATTGACCTGTCAATAAACCGTCTTGCAGTTTGTTGCTTGCCGCTGCACTGACTGTGCGTGCCCCTTTTTTGCTTTATAGGGAATGCACCCTCGGTCGGACGGGGCCGACGACAGGGTCACTGGGCCTATTGCAAGCCGTAGCGCCTCCGGATCGGCCCGGAAAACGTGGGGGGGACGGAATTGCTTTTGCTCGCAACTCGAGACGAAAAAGGCAAATGCGCCCCGTGCTTCGGCTTTTTCGTTCTATTTGAAACTGCAGCGCCGGGTATCACATCATGGCCTGCATATGGTCATATAATATTGATTGAATGCACATGCATAACAAGCCTTTCAAGCGAAGCGATGCTGCTGTGGCCCGATTCTCATGCCAGATGACTTGACGCACGATTTGTCGATACGCGATCCATCCCCCATATGTATATACCATCTCGGCTATTGACAGCTGCTTACCCCGGAAGCCGTTGAAAAAAAGCATCGCTACCTGCTTGCTTATCTACCAGCAACCCATAACCGTAGGGGCCTCAGGTTCGACTCCGTTGCCGGAATAGGCTGTGTTTCACCAAAGCAGCTTCGCCAGCCGCCCTGCACTTCGGCTACCTATCGCAACCGCAACCCGCCAATGCAACGGCTTGGAGAGCACTTCTCTCCACGATCCGACGCGCGGCGCGAGACCATTGTAGTTACCGGGAGGGCCTCCGACAAAGCTGTTCGGGGCAGGTTTAAACGCGATTACACCTCATGTACGGCCCTTGATTGGCAGGCTTGTTCCTCGGCGTGGATACGGCTATCTTGACCATGGCTGTCCAGAGATAGGGTAGGTGCCGACATGATTCCCACCTCGAGTGATGTAGCAAATCCTGCATTTGGTCCATCGTGGGGGTGAGGTTTGCCCAGTCTGGAGCGAACTAGTGGGGAGAAAAGAGTCTATATGTAGTATACAGACCTCACTCACGATGCTGGGACGAAGGGCCCACGCCATATGTTGACTCTCGGTATGCCTATCACCCAAACTGGGTTTCGCTTCGCTTATCTTACCGAGCGAGGATGGTCTGCCTGCTGTCCACTACATTACCGATTCTTTTGTCTGCATGGAAGCGGAGCCGATGCAGCTGCTGGGTATAATATGGGGCGTCGCATGACGGAAGTGGATCTGACGGGAAAGGTCGTTATCATATCGCTCCAAGTCATATCTCAAAGTTGACAGCTTGGGCGGTGGCTCATCTGATTGGCCCAGAATTCGTTTTTGCTGAATCTCGCAACTGAACGTGAGCCATGATCCTCCCTACGCGAACGCCCTGAAACTGAACTGACGTCCAGACGTGCATGGCTTTCACCTTTCACCACGCTTTTGCATCCCAACATGTCCATGTCTCTCTACATGTGTCAAATTGATTCTAACATATATAGGAGTCTGTTAAGCCTCCAGGCTTGTTGAAACGAGAACTCCTGGTCCAAGCCCCTATACGACCATCTCAGGAACGAGCAGGCATTGGTCATAGCTTTGGACCCTCGCGTCGCCCGCCTTGTCGTTATTACTCCCTCTTATCTGTGATATTCTCTTGTTTCATCATGAAAATCTCTCTGCTGGTATTTTTGTCTGCGATGGCGAAGGTGGCCGTTTCACAAGATATCATTACGAGCGCAGTTCAGCATCAGAATGCCTCGAGCCAAATCTCTCAACAACTCCATAGCTTGATGCCAGATGGTGTCACTACAGTTCCACCAGCATGTGCTGTAAGCATTCATCATTTCGTTGAATTTAGCAGGCGGCTAACCATGTTTCAGCTCAAATGCTTCATGCAATCTGCACCTGTTCCAGTCACGCCATCGCCTGATCCCATACAAGCGCTTTGTGCCAAACAAGTCGACCCCCTGGTTGCCGATCGGCTGAGGGCGTGCCTCTGGAACAATTGCACTGTGCTCGAACTCCTGCAAGGCAAGAGATACACGGCCGAGTTGTGCCACGAGCCTCAGTCTGACCTGGGCCCAAGTATCCTGGCAGTCATCTGGGTCATGGAAAGCCTGAGCGTCGTCGCTATCTTCCTGCGGGTCATGGCGCGCACCACCATATTCGAGACCACCAAACTCGATGCCAACAGATGGGGCTGGGATGACACCACCATCACCGTGGCATTGTGTGCCAATCTGTCTGCGGGGATCATAGTAACACTCGGTAAGTTCCTCGCTGCCCTTCTCACAATGCGGGATCTATCAGATGCTGTGTTGAGAAAAAATCAGTGAATATAAACCTGCTAAACCTTGATTCCAGCCGTTGTGAAAGGTGGCTATGGGCAAAATGTGTGGATGCTGGAACCGAGCCAGATCATATATGGTACCAAGGTAAGTGTTGCCTATCTCCGGTTCACGGGCCGATTTATTTCCTGAAATATCGTGTACTAACCATTCCTCAAAGCATCTGATTATCTCGGAGCCTGTCTACTTCTTCAGCCTTGGTATAGTCAAGGTGGCGATCTTGCTCTTCTACCTGCGCCTTTTCCCGAGAAAGAGCGGCCACCGCCGCTTCCGCATCCTCTGCTGGGTCTTGATCGTGGCTATATCCGTCTATACGGTCGTCCACATGCTTATCCTCATTTTCCAGTGCTGGCCAGTCAGCCACGCCTGGAACCAGTTCACCGGCCACGGCCAGGGGACGTGCTGGGATTACGGGCCGAGTGTCGTGTCCCACGGCGTCCTCAACATGGCATCGGACTGGATCGTCTTCGTTATGCCCATCAAGAACCTCCTCGACCTCAAGATGAAGAAGGCCAAGAAGGGTCTGGTCATTGCCGTGCTCGCCTTCGGGTTGGGCGGGTCCGTATGCTCCATCTTTCGCCTGGTCGAACTGCGCCATGCCGCGGGGGCGGATTTCAAGACAGACCCCAACGTTGCGCTGAGGTTGGCCAAATTCCTGCTATGTAAGCATTGTACCTCCCTGTAGCTTACACGAAGCGAAAGCCGCCAATGGCTAACATATGCGTCTGTGATGCCCAGGGTCCATTGCCGAAGTCAACGTCACCCTGTTCTGCGCCTGCATGCCCATGGCCGTCCAGGTCGTCCGCCGCGTCACGCGGAAAGTGCAGGCATCCTACCCGCGCCCCCACAAGCTCGGGGAAAAGATCGTCTCGTACGGCTCCTACGGCCACACCAATATCTCGCAGCACACTACCACCATCACCACCAAGGCCAGCCGGCGGGGGCACCTCTCCATGGAGCTGACCAACATATCCGAGGTCGCTTTGGGCGGGGTGCGGGACAAGGAAAAAGGAGTCAGCTCGCATCGCTGCGGGAGTTCAACATCGGGGTCTTGGGACCCGGCTCTGGGGACAGCTGTTTAATGTATTTCTTAGTTTCATTCAATGTTTTCTAATTTCAACATCGTCTGGGGTTATCAAAGGCTCGCTACATGTCTTCTCCAATTGAATCTATAAACGGTCTGGTAACCGAGACGCGACCGCCGTACTGAGACCTGCCGTACTCTATGTACAGGGCTGAGCATATACTAGTCTTCCTGTAATCTGGTCTGTACCTGAGGAAGCACGTGACTCACTTATAGCCCCATGCATCCCATGTCTGCGGCCGAGTTCCCCTTCCGCAATTCCCCACGGAAAGCCTACACACGCCACTGAGTATCCTTAATGAGGAACGCAGCGATGCCCACTGCGACTGAAAGCACATAAACCACACAGGGGACCAGTCCACCGACACCAGCCCCAGCAGTCGGGACCGGGAGGGGCATGCCAGAGGCCGTGGCATTGGGTGCAGCGGTGGCGACGGCGGCCACGGTCTGCAGCAAGACTGGCGTCGTCGTGTAGGCCATGAGATCGCCACCGAAGGAGACGCTGGAGAATGGGGGCTTGGAGACAGGGGAGGCGCCGGCAAACGCAAGCCGCTCGGAGGCAGGCTTGGACGGCGACAGGGAGGCGCGGTCAAAGGGTCCTCCCAGGGGGCTCAGCACGCTGTCAATCACATGCGCGACGCCATTGTACAAGATGGTGTTGGGGAACGTAATCTTCGCGTTGTTCACCCAGGCTGAGCCGTCTGGCAGGACGGTGAAGGTCAGGTCGGCGCCTTGGAGCGACTTGACGGTGACGTTGCCCAGGGACGACGAGAAGATGACATTGTTAGGGATGATGTGGTATTTCAGGACATCCTGGAGTGTCTGGGTGTCGGCCGAGGCGACTACGGAGCCGATGGACTTGAAGGCGTCGTCCTGGGGCACGAAGATGGTGAAGTCGGAGATGTTGAGGCTCTGGACGTCGTCGGCCCCGGTCAACCCGAAGCTAATGCCGAGCTTGGCAGCGTCCAGGGCGCCGCTCATGGCGAGGTAGCCGGCGCGGAACAGGAACAGCTCGAGCGGGGCGCCAAAAGAGAGGACTGTGTCAATCTTGTGGATTGTGATGCCTTCGCCCAGCTTGATGTCCTGTTGAAATTGGTTAGCGAGTGCACTGTGGACGGAGGATGGTTGAATAAGAGAGACAGCAGTACGAACAGCTTGGGTAACGGTAGAGATGGTCTGCTCCCCAGACAAGACGCACACATCCTTGCCGTTCCGCACGAGCCCATTGTACGCGCCGCCCGTGAAGTTGGAGAAGGGCTGCACCGCCGTGGTGTACGAGTCGTCGAGCAGGGTCTGCGCGAACGCGGGCACGTCGGTGGCGGCCTTGGCCGGGTATGCGCCGCGGAACACGTGGTTCGCGAGCAGGGCGCCGAGGGCGACGGTGTCGTTGCGCAGCTCGATGGCCTGGCCCTCGGGGGTGTCGCGCGGCACCGCCGCGAAGGCCGCGTTCGTCGGCGCCACGATGGTGATGTTGGCGGCCGCGCCCAGGGTCATGGCGAGGCCGTCCACGAGGCCCACGAGCTCGACCAGCGTGCTGAGATCGGGCTGCGAGGCTAGAAGGGCGGCTAGGTTGCCCTGGGCTAGGCAGGAGCTTGCCACCAACACACAGGACCACACGGACGAGCGCATGATGGAAGAGGTTTAGGTATCACTTTGATGAATTCGAGGATGTGCACAAGGGATGATGTTGCGATGCATTTAGACTCGTTGCCATTGACGAAACCGACGTCCTTTTATACACTTGGGATCCGACTTGGGATCACAGATCGTTAGATGCCCGTTTCCCATCACCCTAGAAGCTCGGCAAAGCAAGCACTACGAGCCTAATGCTATACTCTCAATGTACGCATCATTGACTTCCAAGATTGATAATTTATTATTTTGCACAGCCCTCGCCAAGACTCCAGAAACCAATCACTGAAAGACCATCCAGGGGCGGAAGACAGCAAAAGTCGGCAGACTCCACCGTCGTATACGAAGAATACATCATAATAATAATAAGAAGAAGAATTAATTTATCGTCCGGCTAAAGGCTAAGCCTTATATAAATATTAAAGCTATATTAATTATTATAATATATTATAGCGGATACCTTAATAAATCCATTAGCGCTTTTAATAATATTTATTTATTATTATTTATTACCTTAAGGTTATTATATAAGTTTTAAATAATTTTTTCCTTAAATCTACTATTTATTAATTACCTAATTATATATATTATATATTATACATAATAATATAAAAATAAAAGGAAAAGGGGGAGGGGAAAGGAAAGTAAAGTATTAAACCGAGTAATAATTTTAAATAAATGTTATAATAATATAATAATATTAAAGGCTTTTATTCCTATAAATAAGTTATTTTAAAAATTATTTAAAACTAATTTAATTTAAATATAATAATTAAAATTAAATTAATAATATATTAACGTAATTTATTATATACTCGGACGTATTATATAATCGGATACTTTTCGTATATTTTATTATTTCTATATAAATTAATTAATTTATTATTTAATGTATTATTTAATTCTATATCCTTCTTATATATTTATATATTATAACTTATTTTATTATAAATATTATAGTGCCTTTTACCGGCCGCCCTTTATTTTAATAAACCCCCTATTTCGCCTTTATTAATCGCTAGATATTTCCCTTTTACCTTCTTATTTTATAACTTTTAAAATTCTTATATAATAAAGGCTTTTCTATATTATAAAGGGTTTCTTAGCACCTAGGTACTAGTATAAAGTCGTCGTGTACGGGGGGGATAAGGATAAAGCTAACGCTTATCCTTCTATCTTCTTTCTAGGCTAATAGGCCTTATATACGCTACAGGAGGGAAAGCCTAGGGGAAAGGCCCCGAAGGGGCCCTATATCTTATGCACGTAACAATATTAAATATATATCTTGTTAATTCTCCAATATTTAAAAATTATTAAATTAACCTCCTTTAATATATATATTTAATTATATATAAAGATTATTTTATAAATTATTTAATTTATACTTTTTATTATTTAATTTATAATATTTAAAATAAATATTAAGGAGCTTTCTTAATAGATAAAAATTATATTTTTAATAAAATTAAAATATCTAATTATTTATTTGGGATTAAATAATATCTAGCAATTATAAATCTTAATTGTCCCCTAATATAATAAATTAAATATAAATATCTATAAATATATATTTACTTTATTAATTATTTTATTTAGATAATAAAACATATAACCGTAAATGTAATAAAGAATTCTAATTTTAAAATATAATTTATTAATACCTTAAAAAATAATTTAATTTCCTTTAAAAATGTTTCCTTTAATAACAAATAAAGTATTATATTAAAAGGCTATAATAAATAAAAGGAATAGGGAAATATATTAAATATATTTAATAATTATTAACTATTTTTAATTGTTAAATTAAATTAATTTTGCCTTGTTATATTAATTAATATATATTATAATAAATATACGATTAGGTTATAATATTACTGGTACCGATTATATTATTAATTATATTAATATAAAGATAAACCCTCTTTTATAATAGATTATAATTATAACGGCGTTACCCCACCTAATAATAAAATAAATACACTTAGGAATAGTAATAACCGGTATTAAGTTATATATTATAACTAGTACTTAATATAAATATATTAAATATTACCGATCTATTTAAAAATAATTAATCCCGTTCAATTAAAATATATTAAATATTATTAAATAAAACTAAATTAATAAAGTTAATAAAGGAAAGATTAAATATATAATCCGGATACTTTTTTATATATTTTATATAGATTTTCTTTCTTTTAATAATTAATTTAAATATTAATTTTAATTTATTAATAAAGTATATTATTTTAACGACTTTATTATAAGTATTTTAGTTCTATAATTAATTATTAATTAAATTATAATTATTTGTGGGACCTTTGGGTTATAATTATAAGATAAAAGAAGTATATATTATACCCGATTAGGCCGTAGGCCCAATCGGCCTATATAGCTAGCTATCTAATAATTATAGGATAAAGGTCCTATACCTCCCCCCTCCTATATAAGATTAGGCTATAATATAATCTAAATTACTTTATAAAAAAAGAAGAATTTTTATTTAAATTAATTATATAAATTTATATTTTTCTTATAATTTAATTCTATCCTAATCGCGATCGGTAACGATATTTAATAGGGCCGGGTATCGGGAGATCGTCTATCGGGCTGGAATTAAATAGTAATAAGGGATTACCTTAATCGATATTAATTCCGATTATATCTAAACTAAATCCGAATAGGGGATTAATTACCTTAATCGAGGGTTAATTTAATCCTAATTAATTTAGTAATAGGCTTAAGCTAAAAATTCCGCTTTATAGCTATATAATAAATAATATAATTTATTTTTAAATGTTAATAATTAATTATATACCTAATTAAACGACCTATTATTTTAGATAAATAATCCATTCGGTTATAATATATTATATATTTAATTAATTAATCTATTAATTTAATTTATTAATCTTAATAATAATATTATTATAAATTATTATTGTTTAAATTTTAAACCTTTAAACTTTTATTTTTAGGTTATTTATTTATAATTTATAAAATATAATATCGTATTTATATTCTTTAATTTACTTTATAAATTTTTCGTTTAATCGGGCTTTATATTTAGCCTTAAGTCTAATTTTTAATTTTATTATTTTATTTATAAAGAATATTATATTAATTAAATTCTTAATAATTATTTTATTTATAATAACGTCCTCTAATTATTAGGCTTTAGGTATAATATTAATATAATTAAGCTCCCTAGGTAATGCGCGACCCTATCGATAGGCTAATAGATTAGATAGTGGGGCCCTATATCCTAGTTTATTTAGGCTAGTCCTTTTAGATTAATAGGGGACCACTCTTTATTTTTTATTTATCTACTTTTTTACCTATTTATTTTAACGATATATATTAATAATAATATCTCTTTTTCTAATTGAAAAGATATTAAATTAAATTATTTATTATAATTAATAGGATTAGATTTAAATTTAAAAATTATATTCCTATTACGATTTTTATTAATTATATAAGGTTAGACTTAAATTAAAAAGTAATTAGTATAAGGCGTAAATTATTAATTAATAGGTAATTATTCTTTATTTAAATCTAAGTTAAGAAATAAATACGTAATTAATTATTATATTAACCCGTTACCCTTTAATTCTAAATTTAAATTCTAGGTAATAATATTTATTTCCGCGATAATAAGAAAGGTTTTTAAAAGGTAAATTATTCTAAATTTAAATTTAATTTATAATTATTATTTTTTATAATTATCATATATTATTAAATTATTTAAATATTACGGTTTCTTTAATTTATCGGCTAAATTTGAGTTTATAAAAATATAATCCCCTATCCTTTTATATTATAGTTAAATTATTATTATATTATCTTATTTTATTTTATTTTAATTATTTAATTATAGATATAATAAATTAATATATAAAACCCGAAATAATTAAAGTTAGTAATAGCGGTATATTACGCTTACCTTTTTTAATTTAAACGTTAGGTAATTACCCGATAGATTTATTAATAATATTTAACGATTAAGGTAAAGTTATTTATAAAAGCGATATTTAAATAGAATAGGATAACGATAATAAGGATTAATAATCCTAAATAGCCGAAATAGATTATAGATTTATATCGGAAAACGAGTTAATTATAGAATTAAAGAATAAATAATTCCGTTATTATATATTTAATATAATAATAAATTAAGGTACCTCGATTTAAAAATTTAAGGAAGATATAATAGATATTTATTATAAATTTAATAATATAATAAATATTTATATTTTAAATAATTAAATTTTAATACGAAAGCTAGTTAATTTAATAATTATAATATAATAATCTTAAATATTTATTTTTTAATAAATTATTTAAATACCTTAATAAAAATTAATTAATATTTTTTAAGAGTTCTATATCGTTTTAAATAAATTAGACGATATTATATAAAGGAATAAATAAAATACGGAAACCTTAAATAATTTTATATTTAACGTTTTAATTATTAATTATAATATAGAGTTTAATTTCGAATTTTAATACCATTTAATTAATAATAACCCGACTTATAATATACGATAATAATTTAAGATTTACCTTAATAAAGGTAAATAACCTAAAATATATATTTAACTTTAAGGAGACCTTAATATATTAAAGGTTATAAATAATTTTTATTAAGGAACGTTATTTAATTTATTTAATACTTTAGGTAATTAAATTATTTAAACCTCGGGTATATAATCGACCTTTAATACATAACCTATATTTAATTAGAATTTTTTTAATTTATAATTCCTTTAGAATAATATTCAAGGTCCGTTATTATATATATTTAATTAATTTATAATTTTAAGACCTTAATAACCTATTAATCCTATCCTTATATAATTAATTAATTTATTCTTTATAATTATTAGATTTAATATATTTAGAAAATTTTTTATTAATAATATATAATTAAATTAATTAATATATATTTAAGGTATTAATACCTTTAATAAATATTTTTAGAATATTTAAATATTAATTTAATAGCTTATTAAAAATTAATTATTTAATTAAAATATATTACGAAAATTGGATTAATCCTTTAATCTAACTTAACCCTATTTATTTATTAAGGAATAGATATTAAGTTAATATTCCGGCCGGCTTTAATTTAAATAAAGCTTAATAAATTATTTCTAATCGGATCGCCCTAATCCGGAAAGAAAAGGCTTTATTAATAATAGTAATAAAATTTATTTTATTAATATTTATTCTTTTAAGGAAATGTCTTAAAAATATTTATTAAATAATAATATTTAATATAATTATAATAAATAATTTATAGATATATTCTATACTTTATTTAATAATAATATATTATATTAATAGATATACAAATTATTTTAATATAAAAAATTATAATTTAGATAATAAAGTATTCAGGACGGTATACTTATTACTTCAATTAAATAATTTAAAATATATTCTATTATTATTATAGAGCGCTTTATAATAAGGAATTTAATTTTTTAAGGATATCGCGTATAATAATAGCGCTTTAATTTTATTTATTTAATAAAAAATCTAATATATATATATTATAGGATCCTTTATTTTAAGCAATATTAATTAGATATTAATCCTTTATATTATATAATCCTAAATATTAATCGATATTAAATAAACCTTAAAAATATTATACTTTTTTTAAGATACTTTATTTAAAGATTATATAGATATTATTAGGGAAATTAAAGTTATTTTATTATTAAAAGCCTTTAAGTATTATTTATATATAATAATAGTAAATAGATATACCGCTAAGGCTTATATTAATAAATTAACCCTATATAATTTTTACCTTAAATATAAATTCTTTAATTTATTAGATTATAGATTTAAAAAATAAAATAATATAAAATTAAATAAGGAGAATAGACCCTATAATTATTATTAAAATAAATATCTGTCTTAAGAATATTATATTAATTAATATAATAATAATTATAATTATTAAAATAAGAATTTCTATTATAATAATAATTATAATTATAATTATAATTATAATAATTATAATATTCCTAAATATAATTTATAGAATAATAATAGAGCCCGATCTCTTATTTATAATTTATATTAATTAGATTATAATAATAAAGATTATAATTAAAACCGTTTATAAAGTTATAATTATAATAATGAAAATTCTTATAATTCTTTTTTTAATAGGAATCTTAAATATAAATTTATTTATTTTATCTTTAATAAGTAGAATAATTCTAAATATTATAATTTAGGAAGAGAGGAAACTTATTTTATTTTTTATTTATAGATATATATATAATATTACCGGTATTTTTATTTAAAAAGGTAATTAAAGAATTATAAATATAAATATAAAATTACGCCCTTTATTTAATATAAATATATTTAGATACCTTCCCCGATATTAGAAAATAAATATATTTATAGATATTATTATATTCTTTTCCTTTTTTAAAATTCTTTATTTTCCTATTTATTTATTTATAAAAAGGTAATTAATAATAAAATCGATAAAAATTAATCTTTATAAAAATTTATAAAATTATTTAAACTTTTATTTTTAAAAGATTATATTATAGAAAGCGTAAAGATCCCGAATAAAGAGCTTTAATATTTAGAACCTCTTATTATTAATAATTTTAATAAATTAAAGTAATCTCGATATATATAACTATAAATTAAGGCTTAGATCGATTAGAATTTATTTAAGGTCGAAATATATATAAATAATAATATTAAAGGAAGTTATATAGATAAGAGTTTTTTTAAATAATTAAGGTATAAATTTAAAATATATAATATAATAATTAATAATTTAGATAATAAATTTATTTATTATATATAAGAAATATAAATTAAAATATTTTTCTTAATATTAATAAATAAAGAGACCTTATTATTATAAAGATTATTAACGATATATTTATTATAAATATTAAGGTTTAATTAAACCTTTTATTAAATAATAATTTTATATATTTATATAGAATAAATATCGATTATTAAATAAATATTATTTTATTTAAGAATTTAAATAATTTAATAATAGGTTTTAATATTAAATATTAAAGTATTTTAATTATTTATAAAGTTTAGAACTATAAAGTAATTACTTTATAATTAAGAGAAAAGGTATATTTAATCGTTTAATAGAAACCTTTTCCGATTAATAAATATTTTACTTTTTATTTATATAATTTAATAATTTTAAATTTAATAATAGATAGGAATATAATCTTTAAAGTCCTTATTATTAATAATTCGGATAAATTTATAATTATTATTAAAATAGAGAAATTAAGTTAAATTAAAAAAATAAATAATAGCGGTTATTTTATTATATTATTTAAAGGAGTTATAAAGGCTTTAACTTATTTAATAATAATAATAGCCCCTATTATTAATTTTATATTATAATTATCCGGTTCCTTTAGAATTAAAAGGATTACTATAATCCCTAGCGTAAATATAATATTTAAATTAACGAATAAAATATAAAAAATAACAGAAAGTTTAAAAATATATCCGGTATTATTAGAAATAATAATTAATATAATTACCTTAATAAAAATTATAATAATAAATATATTTATAAGGATAAAGGAATCGAGTTTAATTTTAACCCGTAAATAAAGAATAAGATCGAAGTAGAAATAACCCGATTATAAATTACTTTAATATATATAATGTTTAATATTAAGCGATTAAATAATTTATTTAAATATATTATTTATAATAATATATATATATATATATTAAAAACCTAAATTTTATTAAGAAAATTAAGCAATTAATTGAAAAATATATAATAATATTTAAAAATATAGAATTAATAAATATTTTAAAGTATAAGATAATAAACATTTTATTAATAAATAAATAAGAAAAATATAAACTTATATTATAAAGATATTCTTTAAATTATAAGGATAATATCTTTTTAAATAGCTATAATAATAAATTTTATAATTAAAGAAGATTTGGATATTTTATAAACCCTTTATTATTTATATATATAATATTTATAATATACAGAATTATTTATAATATTAAAAAAGGGAAAGTAATTATCGACTTAAAACCTTTTAATAAAATAATAATTCTAGATTATTACCCCTTATTATTTTTTAAAAATATTATTAATATAATTTAAAGTAAGCGCTTTATTATTATTATTAATGCTATTTAATTTTTTTATTAATTCTTTATTTATTTTAATTATTAAAATCGATTTATTTTAATTAATTATTAAGGTTTAAAGAGATTTAAAATAACTTTAATAGGATTTCGGAATTCTTTAATATATATATAATAATTTATAAATAAAGCCTTTAAAGAGTTTAAAGACTTTTATTATATCTTTATTAATAATAATATTGTTTTTTTAAATAATAAAGAATTTTATTTTAAATACTTTAAGAAATTTTTTAAATTATTCATTAAAAAAAGATTTTTATTAACTTTAAAAAATTTTATATTAAATATCCGTTTATTAAATTTCTAGGTTTTTAAATTAATATATTAAGAATATTTTTAATAAAGGATCGATTTATAGCCTTTAAGAAAATTAAATTCTTTTATATTTTAAAGTCGTTAAAAACCTATTTTAAAACGATTAATTTCTTAAAGTACTTTTTCTTATATTATATTTAAACCTTATAATTATTATAAAAAAGGAAGACCGCCCTCTTAAAGGTAAGGAAAGAAATAGGGAAAGTAATAAATAAAAATATAGGTAAATAAATAATTTATTATAAAATAATAATTTATAATTTAATATTATAAGAATTTATAATTTAATATTATAAGAATTTATATTATTTAAGGTAATTTAGGATTTAATATATAATAAGATTACCCTTTATTATTAAGACCTAGATATATTATTATTCCTTTAAATAAATATTTTATTTAAATAAGAATTTTGTAAGACCATAGGGTCACAGTTGTGAGATGAAGGAAGCATGTATTATGCCCAATTGGGCCGTAGGCCCAATTGGCCTATGTATCTAGTCTACCAATTGTGGGACGAAGGTCCCACAAATTTAGGGTAATAATTTTTTATTTAAAAGAAGGTTATAATTAATACTTTAGAGATATTATTTTATTAATTACGGTACGATCGATTATATATTTAAATAAATATTTATTTATACCGGAATTATAATATAGGTTATTTAAATTAGAAGTAATATTTTTTATATAGGTAATTAAAATCTTTTTAAATAATTCTTTAATTAATTATTAAATCCATAATTATTTTAATAGATTATATAATTATTAAAGGAATTATAGATTAGATTAGGCTTATAATAATATTAATCGATAGAATTAATAAATATTTAATAAATATATTAATTTATTTCTTTTAATATAGACTTAATATTTATTATTTTTTTAAATATTTTAACTTTATCCTTAATATATTAAATCGCTTATAAATTATTTAAGATATATTAAAATTAACGGAATCTATTAAGCGATTTAATAAAGATACGGTTTTAAATAAGGTATAATATTCTATAAATAAAGCGTTTATAGATTAAAAGTTTAAAATAAAATTCTAAAAAGGATATAATAAAGATAAAATATATAAAGGAATATTTAATAATTTATTCGGAATTTAACTATTATAAATATTAAAGGAATAAATATATAGATTTAATAAGAATATTTTATATATTAATTATCTATTTAAAATAATTAATAATTTATTATATAATATAGG
>QUSE01000037.1:0-44971 GCA_006508115.1 Apiospora malaysiana
GAGCAGAAGATGCGTCCATGACGCTGTAGTAATACACCATGCCACTCATCTTTGCTTCTTCTGCATCAAGTCGGCGAAACGAATGAATATGCAGGCTTCGAGGCCCCCTCCCCCCACCCCCCCGGTCGTGACAATTGTCAGCATATTTTCAGCTTGGTGGATTGAAGTTGATTGTTGTCAGCACTTGGCAGGATGCAGACAAGCTTCAAATCTCACAGGGGCGGTGCAATCAAACCATGCAGTGCTTAGCGGGCGTGCGGGCTGTCGATCCCCACTAGATTGGGCACTTTAGCTGGGGGCGGTTACTAATAAGCCTTACCCGTACTGAAGCATAGCGCCTATTCTTTTTCTTTTCCCAGATTCCCTACTTGCCTACCTACATACCTCTTCTGGCCCAGAACTTTACTTTAGGGCCAAGCAACACCCACTCTGCTACTCCACACGCGACCGATGCAGATGTAGATGTGCCGTATCGTTCATTCTGCACAACGTTTGCTTCCCCAAGGCTTGGTCATGTAACCTATCTAACATACCAAGCTGACTGCATATGCCGGCTCGTCTAACTGCCACGCCTGCACACGTGGGTGAACGTTGCTCAGTAATCCCAACCCTGCCAATCCCGGGGGCCGCGATCCTAGCAGCCTGACTGCCTGGTGTCGGGTCTCTCCCGCTCTGGCAAGGCCTAACCTAGCCCCTGGCTGCCTGGCCCACCCCTTTTAACCAGCATCGCGTCGCGATCGGCTGCGTTACGAGACCTGCATAGATGCTACACACCTACTTCCATAAATAGCCTACATTTGCACTTCATCTGCCCACCTACTTTACAGGTGGCGCGACGCGACATGGCAGCACTTCTACTTCGAAAAGGCTACAGCATTTGCTCCCATCTTCAATCACTTAATGTGTATGTATTGTGTGTCATCGTCCTGATAGCAACAGCCGTCTGGGACAAAGGCTACGAGCTCATACATTATTTTTTGGGTCTCTTCCCTTGTCCCAAGGATACGGACATGTTCCTGGACCGAACATCTTCGATTAATCAAGAACCACATCGGATACAGCAACCCATACAGTATACAGATGCACCAGGCCTGGAGTTCTTGGTGGTAATTCGTGGGAGAACTTCGAAAATTCTGAGTGATTCGGTTTGCTGGGCCAGCCTGGTTGAACTGATGGTGAGAAATATGTATATATATATATATCTATATATAGGGAAAAGGAATGAGGCAACCACCCCGATGCACATCTTCTCTCCAGCAAAAGAAATAAGGCTGTGTTGGATTTTCACATCGCTGTGTAACACTCGAACGCCAGTCAGCTCAGGCAGCTGGTGAGGGGTCAGGCTGCCGAAAGAAAGCAGAATTCTCCCAGCCGTAATTCAGTAGACCTTTTTCAGAGATTTTCCTAGTATACAATACCAGAGACACTTCTCAAGAGCATTTCCAATCATCATTGCCGAGCTATCATTCTAAGACGACTAGCTGAAGTTCCGAGGGAGGGATGGATTGTGATAACAGTACGGCAACGCACTCTGGTATTGAGCCTGATCCCGATATCGCGGGTATTGGCGTAAGCACATCGCCAATTTATTGACTCCTCTGATGTCACTGATGCGTTTAGCTCCAAAGATCATCGTCGGTTTCCTGACTACAGCATGGCTTGTCGTCGGCCTGCTCATTGTATACTACGCTATATACCACGATCCTCGTATACAACCGAGCCATAGCCAGGATGGCAGGGCCCACGGTGAGTTCAGAGCGAATCCATTTGACGTCTGTCTATATCAGGCCAAAGAGGCGGTGATTCAGATGCTCGAGTCATGTTTTGCCAAATGTGCCAATACCATCGGCCAAAGGGAAGCTCTGAATAAGCTTTATAACAACTATCGACCGGGCCCTGCTTTTGAAGCAGCCCTCACCCAGGTAGGCGAAGTTTCCCAACCCTTCTAGCGCTCACTACAAACGCAACAGTTGGTTATTGACACGGTTGCTTCAGACGATTTCCGCTCTCAGTGACCTGCAACTCTTTACCGGCTTGTCCCTTCTCATATGCGGGTTTTCCATTGCTCCGAATGGCACCCTGGGCTACCATTGGAAGATGATCACGCGCCTCGCCTGGTTCTCCACCATCACTCATCTGGCGGCAATGAGCAGTTGGTCGCGCCATCCACGGAGAAACACCGTCAAGCATATGGTGCGGCTCTTCTTGATAGTTTGTGTAGCCGTGATGCTTGTGGTAGCAATTATGATCACAGCGGACACAAACTTCAAGGACGAGTCTTATGCATTTTGCTACATGCGCGTGCCTCGGCCTGGATTCAATATCTACAACCCTGACGTCGTGTCGTCTGCTATTCTGCTTGTCAGCAACATTATTATTCGACTCTTCAAACTACACAACCTAACTATTTCTTCGCTTTTCAAGGCGGCCAAGGATCGGATACTATTGCTTATACGCCGGTTGCTGTCACGGCTTTGTATGTTCCTACTCTCTCGTCCTCTCCGTTTAGGTCTCTTCATTTATATGGCCTTCCTGCAACCGCTGGTGGCCTTGATGATGTATGCAGAGTTGGCATTGTACATATTCTCATCTGCTGCCTTCGAGGTAAGTTTATCTCCTGAAAGGTCCACTCATCTTTAGTACAAACAGTTCAATCTGACTGTGGATCTTGGCAGATTTATTGGGTTACAATGGCCTGCGAATGGGGCGCATTCCGTCTCCTTGAGCTTCGCAGAGCCGGGCCAGATGGAGAAAACGAATGGAAATTTGGTCAAATATTTCCTCTCGCCATGTTTATTGCCCCAGTGTTCACCGTTTTTGATACGCCCCAGTACTTCCCTTGGAGGAGGTTGGATCGGTCTGAAAACCCCCTCAGCACTCCACAAGCGAAAAGAGCACTCTATGTGGAAGGTCTCTCGCCATCATTGATCAGTCTATTGGGCCCATTGACACCTCACATAAGTAAAGAAGAGTCCACTTTGGCAACAATATGGGGTTCTCGTCCGCAACAATTTGAACCCTTCCTAGGACGCTACGAATCTCTATCGTGTTTTGGCGATATAATCCTACACCTTTGCATCTGGATTCTGTTTGTAACCTACTTTATTATCTTCCGAGATTTCCGGCAGTTTCAACCTATATCAGAGGCATGTTATAATATTATCAATATAGACATAAACATAGGGGCTATCGATATTCAGTCACCACTAACACATCTTCCAATGAAGTTGCTAATGATACTAGTATTTCACCCTTTTGGTTTGGCCCTATCGACCCTATTTACAGCTGGTGGATGGTTAAACCTCCACTCGCGTACCCCACGTGGTGCATTCCAGCGTATCATGATGGTGCTATTGTCCACCGCTGCACCGATCCTAATATTTCTATTTAGTGGTTTAGTGATAGCATCCTTGTCATATGGATTGTTATATGTGGGTTACCTCATATTTTGTGCCATATGTGTGTCGGTACTGGTGCCAAAGGAGGACCTGGAAGGATGGAAACACCTTTCGGATGAAGTTGAGCTACCTTCGCCTTCAAACCCTTGAGCTACAGCCGCTATATATCTGTCATAGCCTTTCTGGCTCTCAATTTGCTTTGTCTTTGGCCTCTTTGATCATCTGGTCTATAGCCCCTGCGTCGTATTCCTCACATAGAAACATCCACGCTTGCCCGTCCGTCCGTATCCGATTCATGATCTCCCATCGTTCCCAGTAGTCGTACGTTTGGCTGGGAACTTGTTTCGGTCGCTGCCAGAGGCTCCTCGGATAGCCGCCCAGCATGACAATGTTGTGGCAGTCTGGGGTAGGCAACATCCAGCGATAGAAATCCGAGTGCAAAACCAGCTCAGAGAGAAGCCGGGAGTCCGCCCCCCAGACTACGACAGTACTGCAATGCAGCGCTCCGTAGCATGCCAGGTCATACAGCGTGCCCATTCGCACCGGCCCGCTCAGTCGGATCACTTCTGGATCGAATGCCGCTCCGCCTCTTGGCTTCTTCCCGATGAGAACAAGCTCTTTTGGCGGCGGCTGGGACACTAGCATCGAGCGCCAGCTGGCCCCGGTACGTATGAACGCGGAGTGCTTCTTTCGGCCGTTCTTCATGTCAGCAATCGGCAGTCCGTCAAGGTCCGACATCCGAAACCCATTCGGGGTTTCCTGATAGCGACCCGGAAAGAAGAAGTGCTGAAATGAGTGTCGCAGCAGCGGATTCGAGGACATGGGATTGCTAATATGGTGCCCTTCCTTCCCGTCGAAATCCTCCTCGGGCAGGAAGAAGAGCTGTCTCTGAAGTCGCCGAGATTGAACTATGACGTCCCTCCATAGCCTACACACGCGCTGATCGGCAACGAGTAGGTGGCGCGGGCTGGAAAAGGTGAAGATGAGTTCGAGTAACTCGGGCGTGGTCAAGACGGAGTCCCGAGCTGCACATGACAGAACCGGCTTGTGCTTTTTAGACTTCTTGCTGCGCGATTCTTCCTTGCGCTGGGCTTTGGATGAACGGTCCTTCAGCTTGACCATAACTGCGTCGCAGAATAAATGACTGATTTACGGATATAATGACTCTTCTTGGAGACGAGCTGGAAACAATGATCCAATGTGCGAGGGTACTTCTGCTCAATGGAGTCGATGGTCGCTGGTTTATATGGTGAGAGGTGGGACGATACTAGCCCCTGTCGCTGGGGGAGGCTTGGCTGTTGGCCGGATGACTCACCCTGATCAGGCACGCTCCAGGGCGAAAGTCTGCATCCGGACATCATCATGAGCATTCGTTTGGAATTGAGCCTTGGATTGTACTCGCTTAAATGGTGATAATCACTCACCAATTGGGAAACAGTCCTAGGTGAAGTCATCGTTACATATGTTAGTAGTATGTGAGAAATCCCGTCTGCAATCGTCCACAATACATCTGTGAGTGTCATTGAACATTAGCTATCGTATCTGTATATCGGTTGCTCAACTTTGCTGTTTGTTCCGCATCATGCGGTCGCCTGTAGCGGCCAATATTGAATCCATTCGGCGGCGAATAATTCAGACAGGGCAGACAATGCCTTCCCTAATGACAAGTCGGCAAGTGTTTCGTCACTTCGTATCGTACAGTTATTCCTCCACTCTGCATTCCTATCCCTACATATGCGACAGCAGCTTCTCAGTTAAAGAAATTTGCAGGCTTTTCTGGTTCTGAGATGCATGAGCAACGTAGCCCGTCTGACCGGTTGATGAATCGTAAAAATGAACGCATGCAAAACTAGCGCTCTCTAGCTGAGTTTCACTGGCATTACGACCCTTGGAAATGACGACTCTTAACGCCAGATGCTCCATAATCTGGCTCATAGTGGAAGAAGTTCCGTGGATAGAGGCTCTGCCACCGTGGGCGTAGTAGAAGAGCTCTGGCGGTTTTTCGACCGGGTTGACACCATTTCCACGGCCAACATTGAAGAAATGATCCGGGCAACGAAGAACATGACAGATACCGTCAATCTTGATTGGCATTTCACCACGGACGAGATTTCTTAGGTGGATGGTTCTTTTGCTCCTGAAGTTGGTTGCCTGAGTCCAGGTTAGCTTGGGGCATTATTTGAGATAGAGTTACGCAACCCGGGTTTAGATATACACCTGGACTTACATTGGTTGGAGGGGAGGCATGGTGCTTGCTTGGCCCGTAGACTCAGCGTAGGTTAGGGGAGGAGGCGTATGGCTTTTAAAGCCACCTCCAAACAACGCAGTGTTGGTTCGAGGTGAAGGCATAGGGCTCTTGCTGAAAGGCGTTGCCGCCACAGGTTTAGGAGCCAGCGCCGCGAAAAGGTTGGATGGTGCCATTTCTTTTACAAATGGACTGGCAGGAGCGACTGGCTTCGGTAGGCTAGCAGGTACGGTCTGGTTGGGACCGGATGACACGATCTGCGGCGCAGGTGCCGGGGGTGATGCATCGATTCTGGGATCAAAACCCGTCTCTTGGGCTTTGGATGGAGTGAGTACTTTGTTTGCTTGCGCGACAAGAGGTTTGGGCAGTTGGCTATCGGCGCAAACCACTGAGGAAGTCGGAGTAGAAAAAGCTGAGGTCGAAGCAGCAGGAGTACCGACGACGGGCTTCGGATCCTCGGATATGGAAGATGTTCCAAGCAGCCCTTTCACATCAGCCTCAAAGCCAGCCACCGACTCTCCGAGCTCTCCGTGGAAGGAAATGCCGGGACTGGAGCGGCCCACGAGATAGGCCTGGGCGCAATCGATCTCGGGTTGCGAGCGTTCCAGTCCCTGCAGCTGCTTTATGGCGTCAGTTATCTCGTCAGCCTGCAGTTTGCCGAGATTCTGAAGCTCCTGTTGGACTTTGAGGCGCATATCCTCGACAATCTTGGTGATGTTGCGGTTGACCTTGGTGGCGATGTCGTCCTTGTTCTTCAGGGCGCGCTGCAGAGCATAATTGCACTTGGCAGCGTTGAAGTAGTCGCTCTCGCCATCATAAACCGAAAGGTCGAGGGGCATTTGCGGAGCGGTGTCGCCGCTAGGTGATGGCTGGTTACTCATCTTGAATCAGACGGATTGGCAGGTGTAGTAACTATGGAGTTTGGGTGGGTGTCGTGTGGTAACTGGGGAAATTCAGTTGAGTGTAGTATAGTAACCGTGGAGGTACCATAGGGTTGGCCACGTGGGGATGCTTGGTGGTATGTCACCACATGTAGCCAACTCTGTCTTCGCAAGGGAATTGAGTGGCAGGTCGAAGGAAAGGGGAAAAAAGCACCGGTCGTCCTCAATTTGTTGATTGCGGGAAAGCTAGAGGGTGCAAAACTCCCCGTGGATGCGTGCCTGTCTAGGTAGGTAAACAGCAAGTCATTAATTGTTCAAGGTAACCAGTTGCAGCTTCTGGAATTCATTCGACTCGCGTTCCCACGGTTCCTTCACGCGATAGCTACTTGCCCACTGGCTAAGGGCACCTAAGGATTTCGAGTGCTTAGAAAGTCGTAGTTTGTATTAGCAATTATTGGCCTACTTACGCCCATCTGGCCTTCGTAAATCATAGCCGGGACCGATTATTCCACCAAATCTCCAAGTGGCTCACTACACCCAGTATCCCGCCAGTTACATATTCTACTACCCGAATTAGAAGGTAGTGTCTTGTCTGAAGGCGCTTCTGGAGCTGCGTGCTTTATTCACAGTTCCTTTGCGTATCATTGGGTGGCTGATTGTTTTTAGAATTAGAACAAATGATGCTGGTGTTGAATATGAAAGATATTGTAATTGCCATTATGTTTCATATTCAACAAATACTGACGCTGGAATAGCACTGATACTGGACAGTGTCATGCTGAATCGTCAGGGGAGAGCGAATGGGTAGCAATTGTATTATCCTAGTGCGGAGCTAATAGACCTCCTAATGATATTCCATGAATGATGATCTAGTCGATGGGAACATAACGCAATATGCAATGCTTACAGCAAATCTATGGTAAGTCGAACCCACTAGATAGGGCTGATGCTATGATCCCCCCAATACAAGAAATGTTTCACATCAACTCCAAGAAACCCATCATAACGTCTAGCCTCTCACCCATTCTAATTGAATGCACCTGCCTCACCATAGCTAATTCCTACACCTGACCACCGTCTGGTCAACCTCTCTGTATCTCTAGCAATGGGCGTACATACCTTGAGCTCTTGCCAGACCATATATACACGATTAAGCTACCTGCCCCTCTCTCTATTGGCCTCATGACCAACAACCCCCCATCTTCTCATCCATACCGCCGCCACTGCGGCGGCGGATGCCCCACCACGCCCCCCTCGACCGGCAACGGCGGCGCCGGCGCCTCGGCGGGCCCTGGCAGGACCTCGCGGAGGCAGTCATTGATGTCGAGCCCCTGGGCGCGGGCGGGCTCCCACTGGCGGGGGTAGCCCAAGCTGCACTCTTCGAAGCGGGTGCCGTCGCGCCAGTCGGTGCGCGGCACGTGCAGGTGACCGCTGACGACCACCTTGGCGCGGAATCGCGTGTGCCAGTCGGCCGTCTTCTTAGTGCCGCACCAGAGGGTGAAGCGGGGCACGCGGGGGATGTAGATGAGGTCCTCGCGGAGGGGCCAGTGGTTTGCGATCACCACGGATAGTGGTTGTGGTTGATGCTCGCCATTGCCAGTGCTGGCGGTGCCGTTGGTGGCTGCTGTTGTTGCTGCTACTGCTCCTGGCTGCTGCTTAGCCTCGTAGGCCGAAATAGCTTCCTCGAGTCGCCGCTCCGTCTCGGCTACCAGGGCGTCGCACCAGGCCTCGCGCGACGGATACGGGTCCGGGTGCAGCAGGAACTCATCCGTGGCCACGGTGTCAGCCTCCTCGGCCCACTTAAGGGCATTCTCGCGGGTCACGTGGGCGGGCCGGAAGCTGTAGTCGTAGAGGGTGAAGATGGGGGCGATGAGCACAGGGCCGCCGGTGCCGTCGCCGTAGTCTTTCCCTTCCCAGACGGTGTAGGGGTCCTCGGGGGTCTTGACGCCGTAGCGCGCGGCGACGTCGAGGCACTCCTGGTACTTGTCGCGTCCGCGCTTGGTGGTCTGGGTGGTTAGGGTGTAGAGTTCGTGGTTGCCGGGGCACCAGAAGACCTGGGCGAAGTTGCGGGCGGCGGCGGAGAAGGCGAGCTCAAGGTGCTCGACGGTCTCGCCGATGTCGCCGACGAGGATCAGGCCGTCGTCCGGGTGCGGGCGGAGGCTGGCTAGCTCGTCCCGGTTCAGCTTGTGGCCGAGGTGGAGATCCCCGATGGCGTACAACTTCATGACGCCGGTTTTGGTTAGTGGCCGCGTGAAAAACGAACCGGCGGCCGAGTAGAAGAGTCGGGAAAGGTCAGATGAAAAGAAGGAGGTGTTGGCTATTGGGAATGCTTTTTTCTTGACCTTTTCCCTCTTTTGCTCGGAGATGCCGGGAGAACTTCTCAGTCAGCTTCGGAGTTGGATTAGGCTTTGAGTTTGGCTGAAGCTGACAGCGGACTCGGGTCTTGGACTCTTGGCTTTGCCCCCCCAAAATACCCAAAATACCCAAAATAGCCCGTGGCGCGCTAGGCGTTAGTGGCCGCTTGTGGGGGTTTCGTCTGAACTGCCGTCGTTGATTGGATGCCCTCGGGAGATCGGATCTCGCCGGTCTCGTCTCCGTCTGCCTCTGACACGCCTATGCGCATTGCTTGTTGCAAAAAGCTAACTTTATATTCAAGTCGATATTTTGCGCAAAAGCACCACCAAGTGGCACAAAAGGCAGGGGCCTACGTCCAAGAAGTAGGAATGGAAGAAAGAAGCGAATCAGAGAACCAAATTTATGAAATTGGTCAATAGAGATGTCACTTTCTGTGGCGCATAAAATACAGCCAGATCATATCAGTTGACTGTTCACAGTAGATCTCCTCACCTCACCCTTAATATTGTCCAACATCGGTAGGCTGTTTGTCTTGTTGCCGAGGTCAGATTCAGCGATTGCAAGTTTATATATGTTTGCTGGAATCAAAATCTTCAGGGAACCGGTGGCAGCAACGTCAGAAACAGCGTCGGATGGTACATGTACTTCACCTTCTCTGGGTACCACCCGACAGTACCTAGTACGTAAGGGGATCTATTTACAACAACGCATCCAACCCAGCCCTTGAGATTGTTGATTGTTTCTACTGAAGATTCCGCACTCGGTTGTTCCAAATTGTCGCGTCAATTGCCAGCGGTATTGTGGTGCTTCGACCACTGTTCCCTTTGCATAAGGCAAACCTGAAAAAACCTGTTACTCCCACTGCTACTACACACACCCATCCGCAACTACAAGATGGACGACCGTGACCGAGCCATCACTTCCACATGGGTCGCCAGTCGACCGCTGCCGGTACCCGAGATACCCTCGGACGATGCCCCTGATCACCTCAGAAAGCAATATGCAGCCACAGAATACGTCAAGAAAATGCTTCAGGAATCCATTGCCACTAAGCGTACCGACGACAACGAACGCGTCCGCGCCTTCAAGAACGAGGTCCAGCTGCGGCTGATCCTTGCGGTCCTGCAATGCCCTGATACGGACATCTTGCCTTTGGTCTTCTCCGAAGACCCGCGTCGACAACGTCGGCGCGACTTCCTCGAGGACAACCATGTCATCTGGTCCAACGCCAAAGCACTCGTCCAGCTCTGGACGGGCCCGGTTTTCGATGAATATGAATACTACGTACCTGACGAACTCGAGGAGGTATCGAGTGTCGACGAATGGCTTTGGCATATGGAGAGAGGCGTGGCTGGTGGGGCGTAGATGAGAACGATCCGCTTCCAGAAGTCTACATCCCTGGCTTCAGATGCGTCTTCACGCACCAGAATCATCTAATCTCGACCGTCCACATCATTCCCGACCACATCACCCTCGATCCGCACCGCTTAGATGACTTCATCACGTCACTTGGTTATTTCTTCCCAACCGAGGTCGTCGACGATGGCGTCATCCGAGACCTGCTCTCCGGGGTTGGCCTGCCCAACGTGATCCCCGTGTGCAAATATGTCCACTGGAGCTGGGACAACCACTACGTAACCTTTCGACCCGTTCCATCGGACAGAGTGAGTGACAACGACGAAGACGGAAAGGACAAACGAAGGCTCCAGTTTCTTAGATTCGGCGAAGAGGACCCGGCCTTTGCCGATCGTCTCTGCGACGTCTTGGACACCTCGTTTTTCGACGATTGGCTGCCACGGCCCTACACAGCCCAGTTTCCGCCGCTGCTAATATACACTGGCGACGTATACGATCTGGAAGCAAAGAAGAAGCCCGACGCGCTGCCGGTACCCAGTCGTACGCTGCTCAGCAAATCGCATTACATGCATCATTTGACGCACGCATTAATGCCAAGGGGCGCCCTGCAGAGCCTATTTCGGGAACCGCCGCCTGAAGTAGACGAACGCTGGATCGAGTCGCGAAAGTACCAAGGGGCGCGAGAACCCCTGTTCTGGGAATCTTTTATTCTGAAAGCTGTCAGAGAATGCATTTTGTCTGAAGAGGAGGGTTGGAAATGGATCATCGCTATCGAGAAATTGGACCGGTCAGACAAAAGAGAGGTTTGAAGAAGGATACAGTCACCAGCCGGATTGCAATACAAATCAGCAAAGCACGCGAACAGGAAGGATTGCAACGTGCAATCGAGACATAGAATGGACAATTCAGAACTACGCTTGTTTACAACATGCACCCATCTTGACTTGAAACTCGTTCTTGCTTTGTATCAGCGAATCCTGAATCTATTACCAATAAATTCCACGTCTCTTCTTACGTATCAACAGGATGTCGAGTTCTCTCAGTAATTATAAGCCTGAGGACGATCCTGGCAGGAGATCCAACCGCTTCCTTCGACCACGAGCAATAATATATTCACTTACAACACTCTCTTGATGGTCCCTTGGGTTGTCACGCGATACATTGAGACTCACCAGCCTAAGGCCTGCTTCAAAGGCCAGCTCAATCACTACTATCGAAGAGAATCCTTTATCAAGACTCTAACACCCTTGGTGGCTCGCGGCGCCCACCAGGGGGGTCGCAAAGAGCTCCCTCAAGACCCAGTTCTCGTCCACGATACTCACCCTCGTATTCAAGCGTTCGTTCGGGATCAAGTCCCTCCTCCCTAGGTCTTCCGCGACCGATCCCCAGCGGAATGCAGCGCATAACATCTGGGAGCTCTCAAACCATAGTAGCTGGAGGCTCTGTTCAATCATTGGAGCAAGAGAACCGCGACACTTGGATTTTAGTGGAACAACTCAGTGAAGATCAAGTATCCGTTCTCGAAACTGATACTCGCGAAAGCAATCCCCAGTTTATACGCACCTGATTCGAGCGAGTTTCATACATAGTACTCAGCGGGCGGAAGTTCAATATCATAATACTGGATCTTCAGGGCTGAAGCGAAAGAACCCCAAGCCCAATATCTTGCCATTATCTCCCGGGGTCTTCAGTGGAAGCTGTCGTATCATTGTCTCATATTACTGGTCCAGGTGCCCGTGCAGTGATCGACCTTTGACGAGTTCAGTCGTAGTCCCTTAAGGTTTCTGTTTCCTACTTATAATACATAACTTCAATAGCCGTGCGCTCCTATTGACGCTGAGATGATGAGCTTACGGGTCCAGCCATGCCAGATTCAATGGCCTCCATAAGGCTCGCGGGAAGATGCTCCGGTATTGCGGTGTCTGAGGCAACATTCAATTTGATAATAGCCACACTTGCATCCAGGAACTCGCGCTTGAAGACCGCCCAGAGCCGCTGGTCTTCTGAATGAACTCGTCCCGGGCGCGGGTAGTACAAGTCGTTCCGATAGAACGCCTTCATGGCCAGTGCTATGCCCTCTTCGTTCATGGGCATGGGCTTGCACCGGTCGAAGTCGAGGATCCAGAGAGCGTGACCTCCGAGTGCATCAGACTCGAAGCATGATGTCGTATTATCGTTTTGCAGGGAAAAAGAAGCCGCAGGTGGTGGTGTGAGAACAAATTCGATATTGTCGGCGTCGATGTGGGCGCACCAATGCATAAATGCCAACGCCTTGGCCATGGAAGCCGCGTATTTGACCTTCATTTCGAAATTAATGCCTAGATCGTCCATTTGATCGACGGATATGATGTGGTTTCGCAGACCGAAGGACTGGAATATCGAACGTCGACTACTGCTGCTGCTCCCCTGACCTCGACGACGGCCGAGATAGGGCCGGATCATGCAGTCGACAGACCTGGGATCGGCTTTGATCTGGTCGACAAGGCGATTGGGGTAGTACTTATCGCAGAGGAGGTCTCTGGTCGTCTTTCCCAGTGGTGGGATCCGCTGCAAGATCAGAAGGTTGCATGACTGCTGGTGGTCTAGGGGAAAGCGCTGCAGCAAAAGGGGAGGATAATCTTCGGGTCGGGCAAAAGCGTGGCACAGCGGGATCCGAAAAGCAGCACGAATATCGTTTGGGCAATGTGGTAGACTGCAGGCGATTGATTGATGGACTTGGTAGTCGTTCAATAGAGATTGGCCCTCGGCGCCATCTTCCCGCTTGAATGCCATGGCGATGTCACCGCTGTCCTCGTAGATGGTAGACCAAACGCTACCACATGCGCCTGCACCGATACAGTGGAATGGCTTGTTGTGTGATATTTGGTTATCCGTTAGTATATTCAAAGTAGGCATCATGAGCAGAGTTGGAATTTGACTCTTCGTGGACTGATGTTCGGGTTGATGAATTGATGATTGGTGATGGTTTAGTTGATAGCCCGAACAGTGCGAGAAATGGGTGTGTGCCAATAATGGAAAACCAGAACGGGCTTTCGGAAAAAGATCAGTCACCAGAGTTTATTTTGTGCAAGTTCAAACCAGCTCAACCTCGAGCCTTCGCATGGGCTTGGTGTTATCCATCGTACTTTCACGAAACAAGATCACGATGCCATCTTACAGCAGTAGACCACAACTCAAATAATCAATGTCAACGCATACGTGTTAGCAATTTTGCTATCAACAAGTTTGTCTATCTATCAACCCTGAACGCCGCTACAGTCCAGTTAAGTGGACGTAGATGAACCCTTCCCTTTCCTCCCTTGCTGTTAAAACAGATCGATAGATCCCTGTATATGTGTGGTACATAGATGAATATGCAACACCCGCCGAAAAATGGATATGATAACAGGAGAAGATAAATGTGGTGTAAAAACTCCATCCCGCGCCTTGTATTTCTTTCGGTTCTTTCCCTGGGAAGTTGATGAAAACTCCGCCCCACCCGCTCACTTTGGTGGGGTATGTATGATATGTAATGATGCTCGCCTAAGTTGAAATGCGTGTCGTCGTGGTTGTTAAGTACATTGGTTAGTTGTCACCCGTTGTGTCCTCAACCGGAGGGCAAGTGCAGAAGAGGTTCAAGTCACCGTATGTGTCATCGATCCTGCCCACGCTGGGCCAGAACTTCTTCTCGCGCAGCCACGGCAGAGGGTACGTCGCCTTCTGTCTCGTGTAGCTTCGCTCCCACTTGCCCTCACCATCGCCGTCGATGATGTCCTGTACAGGATGGGGCGAGTTCTTCAGCACGTTGCTCTCGCGCGGGACCTTGCCGTCCTCGACCTCCTTGATCTCGGCGCGGATGCTGACCAGAGCGTCGATGAAGCGGTCGAGCTCCTCCTTGGACTCGGACTCGGTGGGCTCGATCATGAGCGTACCGGCAACAGGCCAGCTCATGGTGGGTGCGTGGAAACCGTAGTCCTGCAGACGCTTGGCGATATCGATAGCCTCGACGCCGGCGCTCTTACTAAAAGGACGGACGTCGAGGATGAACTCATGGGCGCAGCGTCCCTTGTCGTTGGTGTACAGAATGGAGTAATGGGGCTTGAGGCGAGAGAGCAGGTAGTTTGCGTTGAGCAATCCGATCTTGGTAGCATGGGTCAAACCATCAGATCCTGTCGTTGATAGTCAGTATCGAAGTACACAAACTACACAGGGAATAATGAAAAAGGTTATGTAACTTACCCATAAGCGTATTGTACGCCCAACTGATGAGATTGATGCTCGCACTGCCGTAGTTGGCGCTGCTGACGGGGTAGGGCCCCGATGCTTGCAGGGCGGAACCAGGCAGATGCTCAGACAGATGCTCCTTGACACAGATAGGGCCGACACCAGGACCACCTCCACCGTGAGGAATGCAGAAGGTCTTGTGCAGGTTGAGATGGCAGACATCGGCACCGATCTCACCGGGAGAGCACAGTCCGATCTGGGCATTCATGTTGGCGCCGTCCATGTAGACTTGACCACCGTGCTCGTGCACCAGCTCGCAAACCCTCTTAATCTCGGGCTCGAAGACACCGTAAGTGCTGGGGTAGGTAACCATAATGGCGCCCAGCTCATCTTGGTGCTTCTTGCATTTGGCCTCGAGATCTTGCAAATCGAGGTTACCGGTCTTGCCGTCACACTTGATGGGGACAACTCGCATACCCGCCATGGCGGCCGACGCAGGGTTGGTACCATGAGCAGAAACGGGGATCAAGCAGATGTCGCGCTTCTTGTCTCCCTTACCGTGCTTCTTGAGGTAGGATCGGATAGTTCGCAAGCCAGCGAACTCGCCCTGGGCTCCAGAGTTGGGCTGCAGAGAGACGTCTTGCATGCCGGTGATGCTAGCCAGCTGGTTCTTGAACCACGTGAATAGTTCACTGTAGTGCTTCGAGTCAGGGGCGGAGCTGTGCGGGTGCAGCGCCGAGAAAGCCTCATCCGTGATCAGGGACATCTCCGTCGTGCCGTTAAGCTTCATGGTGCAAGAGCCGAGCGGGATCATGGAGTGGACGAGCGACAGGTCCTTGGACTGCAGGTGGTAGATGTAACGCAATAGCTCCGTCTCCGAATGGTGCGTGTTGAAAACTGGGTGCGTCAAGAAGCTCGAGGTTCGGCGTACAGCTTCAGGGATATCCAATGTGGTGGCGTTCTGCGACAAGACCTTGTCTACAAGTCCGGTGCCGTTGACCTCGACTCCCTGGACCTTCTGGAGAATTTCGACCAGCGAAACCAGCACAGACTTGGAGGTGGTCTCATCGATGCTGATACCGATCTGCGAGGATCCAATATTGCGGAATTGGAATCCGTTCTCGTTCGCCAATTGGTGGAGAGCTTGTTGCTTCTCGCTGGATCCGGCGTCAATAATGACAGTATCAAAGAGTACAACTCCGTTGCTGCCTGTGGCGCTCTTGGTCGTCTTCAATCCAGATGATTCAGCAGCCTCCTGGATGACGCGTGCACCACGAACAGCCCGCTCCGCGATCTCCTTGAGACCCTCGGGTCCGTGATAGACGGCATAGAGGGCGCTCATATTGGCCAGTAGCGCTTGGGACGTGCAGACATTGCTGGTCGCCTTTTCTCTTCGGATGTGCTGCTCTCTCGTCTGCAGAGCAAGTCGGTAGGCGTTGTTGCCGAGTCGGTCCTTGGACAAGCCCACCAATCTTCCCGGGATCTTCCTCTTGTTCTTCTCCGTCACGGCGAAAAACGCAGCATGGGGGCCACCGAAACCCATGGGTACACCAAATCGTTGGGCGCTACCGAATGCGATATCCGCGCCCCACTCTCCCGGCGGCTTCAGCATGGTCAAGGCAAGCAGATCCGTAGCGCAGCTCAGCAGAGAGCCCTGGGCGTGAACCACATCGGCCAACTCCTTGAAGTTTGCCACGTCGCCAAAGGTGTCCGGGTATTGCACCATGACACCAACCAAGTCGTCTCCGAGCTCCTTGATCTTAGCCATACCTTCCTCGCCGGTAATGTTGGGGACCTGGAGGATGCGGATGCCGAAACCCTCGGCGCGGCCATGAAGGACACGAACGGTGTGTGCGTGCACAGTATCGGAAACGACAAACGTCTTTCCCTCCCTCTTCACCCTCGATGTGGGCAGGACGTTCATCGACATGGTCATGGCCTCGGCCGCTGCCGTGCCCTCGTCCAGCAAACTAGCATTGGAAATAGGCAAAGCAGTCAGATCGCAGACCATAGTCTGGAAGTTGACCAAGGACTCCAGGCGACCCTGGCTGATCTCGGGCTGGTAGGGTGTGTAGCTGGTGTACCATGCTGGGTTCTCCAAGACGTTCCGCTTGATGACGTTGGGGGTGAGCGTGCCGTAGTATCCAGCACCGATAAAGCTAGTTAATGGTTTCCAGTCCTTCTTGAGCGTGTTAAACTTCTGCACAAGCTCCGACTCTGTAAAAACGTCCTTGGACGACTCAATTGCGACTTTCATGTCCTGCTGAGTCAGAATGTTGGCAGGGATGACCTCCTTGATGAATGCATCTAACGAAGCTGGCGCCGGCGACAGGGCCTTAAGCATCTTGGCGGTGTCAGCATCGTCGGGGCCGATGTGGCGACGAGCGAAAGTGTCGAGGGCGGCATATGAGGCATGGGACGCAGCCGAATGGGGGACATCGTTAACATCGACATCAGCTGCTGGCGCGGCGCTTTTGGTGAAGGCTCGGCTGGTAAGCTTGGGGAGCTGAGTAGTGCATCGGCGACTTATCCGGGCGTTGCTGTTGGCCAATGAGGCACGTGGGCCTGAAAGCAGAGACGCGGATGGGGAGCGAGTTTGGGCAGCCAATTGGCCCAGGCGGCGCTGGATCGCCCTCGCTGGACTGGCCATGTCTTAAAGAATTCCCCGATGGCAAGCCCCAACAGGATATGTATGTATGTCTACTGCGACAAAACTGAACTAGGGAAACAAGAATGAACAGAAAGATGCGAAGATCTGCTATCGTCAGTCGGCTTATTAACCGAGAAAGAAAGAAAGAAAGAAAAAAGGTGGTATCATGGGTAAAACGAGGTTTCGTTATCGGGTCGGGAATGTCATACCTTTCTTTGGTAATTGGTGCCCTTACCCCGGAGCTTGAGAAGGGGCGGGTTTCCAATTCTGTTAGTTATCGAGGGGTCACAGATGCTGGCAGAGCCGAAGTGAGGACGTAATAGAAATCGACTTTCTGGGGGAGGCGCGACTTAAGCCGAACAACGCCGACACACGGGATACCCAAAGTAGACAGGCAGCCAGCGACTCCAATCTTAGGTATTCCAGGCAAAGGCAAAGGCAAAGGCAAAGGCAAAGGCAAAGAAAGGCAAGGAATAATCAGGAAAAGAGGAAGTCGAATTGACTTGCAATGAGAAGTTGTAGGTAGGTACAGAGTATTGAATGTAAGATAAGAAACAATCGTCAAACCCGAACACGGTCTTACGAGCAAGGAACTGCATGCACAACAGCTGGTGTCGAATGGGAGAAGCAAAAAAATACTTTGGACATAAAATCAACTCATCAATCACGAATTGATCCTAGATGCACGCGAAGGTTGGATGGAAGCCAGGGCAATGCCGGCCGTCATCGGCCCCAACTCTATCTGCTGCTGATAATACCTGTGACAGGGCAAGATAGGCGGGAGGCGGCTTATCTCGGTCGGGCAGGGGGAAGACGATCAATGGCCGTCAATGGCCATCCTGACTGGCGAGAGCCGACTTGCCTGAGACCCTGGGCAAACCAGCGACTCATGGCTATTAGTAGTGGCCTGTCCCGCCTGTCTTCGGGATGCTGCTAAACCTGCTAGACCACCGCCTATGCCTACTGTCTTGAGTAATGGATGTGCGTGCTAGCTGGAGGGCTCCTTTTCTCTAGCAAATAGCTCCAGTCTCTAGGTGGCTGCTTAGGTGATTTTTACAAGAACGTATGTATCTGTGAAATTCACCGTTCCTCTTATCAGTCTCATAGGTCAGCATGCATTCAGGTCCCGGTGCGTCTCATCAGTTCTGCAAAGTCCGATCCGATGCCAGTCTCCCAGTCGGACGAATGACACTAGTCCACCTCAGTGGTGCAACCAGCTGTTCTGTATTAAGAATTGGCATCAATGGAGGCTCGAATTAAAAAACAGAAAAATAAGGGGATTGATTGCTTTATGCTCGTCTATGCTGGTGTTTCCTCTAGCCAGTCTGGCAGTACCGTAGTGGCTAAAGTCGTTGCAGACGTAGAGTCCTGGAGAGAGCTTCATCAATGTTCCAATCCCAGTGGCCTTTCCCAGTGGCCTGGGTAGGCTGGTAGGGCCAAAAGATGAGAACCTTCAACATGGGGCGGATGGGCACTAGCCCCCGATCTAGCCTAGGGCCAAGCTGCAGCACCGTCATTCCGCTTGGTCCATGTCCACAGCCCAAAATTTTGTTATCGGGTTTTCGATAACAAAGTGTAAAGCTTAGTCGTCGTCCAGATCCACCAAAGAGGAAGACATCATCACTATTTCGAGATACCTACCTGCCACCAAACCACAAACGCCGACACCCCGCCGTAAACATACGACGACGACGACTACCCAAATCGACATATTTCTCGAAAATAATACCTAATTCACAATGTTCGGAGGATGTACGTCTCTCGATCCCCTCCCCTTGGGTCCTGAACTTGGACAAGGAAAGGAACTTTTAAGCTAACCCGAACCTCCGCTTCTGCGCAGTCGCACCGCCCCAGTTCTCCAAGGAGGAGATCCGCGAGCTCGAGGCCGTGGCCAACAGCACCGTCAAGCAGTTCGTCGGCACCGCCGTGCTCCTCTACATCTGTACGTTTCCTTGTTATGCCCGTCTCTCGCTCCCTTTCTTCCCCCGAGCCGCCGCCGCCGATCGCGTACCTGACATGACTAACTCCTGTCGTCCTTGCTATATAGCTCCCTTTGTCATTGATGCCGTCTCGGGCTTCTTCTAAAGACCAAAGAAGAAGAAGAAGACGAACACGAAAAGAGATTTGACGAAGACCATGTTACCATCACAATGAGATCGCCCATACGAACCCCAAGTCTGGCACGCCCCTACATGTCACGGGGCGCACATACACATCAACCACATGGCGGCGTCATGCCATGTCACCATACTGTATCATAGGAGAAGCCACTTCTCCACTTCAAACACTGCGGCGTCTGACCGCCAGCCGACGCATCCTGCCTCCATAGAGACGGGCTGGGAATAGAAAGGCACGCATCGGTCATTCATGTATATTACGTGTACATACTAGGACTACGGGCAGCACATATTCCTCACAGCAAGCAAATTGTTGTCAAGTTACATTAGGAAGCGCAGATGACTGTATTTCACCCTCGTAATGACCACGAGCAAGCCTCTTTGTGTTTGTTTCTGATGAATGCAGCTTTCATGATACCAATTGCGCCTGACTCCGAGAGCCCTAGTCTCTTATGCTGTAGATCACCTCGCCCCCAACTCGCAATTACTACTCTGACTGTCACTTGTCAGAGCCTGGCCAAAACACTGCAGCTTCCTTTGGCCTCGCTTCTATGGTATCTCGACTTAATCCAACATCAATGTTCCTTCATCTCGGGAGTATCATTGTGCATCTGATGTGGCAGGCTTTGTCTCCTCCCACTCTTCGTAGTCCTCCCGAATATTTGGAGTATTATCGTGCGTCCGAAGCGGTAGGGTTTCGCTCCTTCTCCCACTCGTCGTAGTCCTCCTTGACCTTCTCGACCATGCCCTTCAGGGCCTGCAGCTGCTTGTCGTAGTCCTCGAGAAGCTGTAACATCCGAGTTAGTAAATTCAACAAAGCCAAATCGTATCCAGGTAAAGCTTACCTTCTTGGCCCTGGCCTCGGCCTCCTCCGAAATTCCGTCACCGCTAGCACCGCCACGTTGGTTGATCTCGTCCCGCAGAGTGTCGGCGTGGTTCCGCAGCATGATAAGTCGGCTCCACAGCTCTTCGTTGCGTGCGCTCAACGAGGGGTCCGCCAGACCGCGATCCAAGGCCTCGAGCTTGGACTTCAGCTCATCCTCGTCCGTATCCAACGCATATCCCCGGTTGCGAAGCACCTGGACCTTGGTCGCAATCGCGATGCATCGCTGGCGCAGGAGCGCATGTTTCCGCTTAGCATTTAGGGCTCGCACGCTCGTCTCCAGGTCGTGCTTGGACAGGATCGCATCCAGGGAGCTGTTGATTTGGTGGAGCGCATTGTTGAGCTGCGAAAGGTTGATGCGCTGCGTCTTCAGGCGCTCGGCCATGTGCATGAAACCCGTGGCGAGCACGGGAACGTAGCCGGCGCCAGGCTTATCGCGGACCGCCTGCTCCCACTCGCGGGGGTCTTCGTTCGGACCAGGCTGGTAGAAGGGAACCTGGGCCTCGTCGACTTTGTTGTAGAAGTAGTGCTTGAAGACGGTATCGGAGGAGGTTGGGTTCCATTTTTGGAAGATGGACACGCATTGATCGGTTATGGGTTTCTGATCTGTTTGCCATTTGTGAGTTCTCTCTTCGCAGCTGGGGAAGATGACACCGCCACTTACGAGTGGAATCCTGGCCGGGTTGCCATAGCGAAGTACGAAAGTTCTGCTGGGTTGAGTTACCGAGCTGAGATTGCTGGTTTTGTTGCAGTTGTTGTCCGATTTGCTGTTGCTGCTGTGGTTGAAGAGGTTGGAAGGGACTGCCTGCCGCGAAAGATGATTGTTGTGGTTGTTGCTGCTGCTGTTGCTGCGGCTGACCGAACAAGCTGCTGGTACCGAACGCATTTGTTGACTGTTGCGTCTGCTGCTGCGGTTGCTGCTGCTGTTGCTGCTGTTGTTGCTGTCCCAGTGCTTGGCCAAATACACTGGATCCTGTGGTGGTTGAAGCAGCGGGTTGGCCGAAGATGGACGAGGTGTTGTTCTGCTGCCCAAAGCCAGTGCTTTGGGCAGGCTGGGACCCGAACAACGACATGTCGGCGAAGTGTCGACCGTATGTATCGCCGAACTAGATAATAATTCACGATGAGGTGGTGAAGTATCGGGTCGTGGTAAGAATGTGTCGTCTGAGGATCGCCGAGCTGCGTCGCGTAAATATTGACGGTCTTTGTCTCGCAGTCGCCTCAGCTCCAATTGCAGGGCGGCCTGGGATTTTTGGAGGCGCTAAAGCTGCCAGCTCCAGCTGTTTCTTATCGATAAGTGAGCATGTACGTTTGTACTTGCCCGAGCTTTAGTTGACCAGCAAAAGAGGTCACCTTCAAGTGCTCATTGTGTAATTCAACTTGAGGCTTCCTGAAGCAAATGTAACTACCATCTCACTAACTCAATCCAACATAACTGCAAATACCTCGAGACCGTCCCTTCACTTTCCCTTCGACCAGTCCCTGAGCCTACCCGAACCGATGAACATTGGAGCTCCTTGATGAGATATCCCCACCGCCACAACAGCTCGGGTCAGGAAAGCCCCAGTGTGGCCCCAGTGTGGCTAGAGCCAATCAGTGATCCCAATTTCCAACGTCTGGTTTGAGCCGCACTTCCATCGCCAATCGCCCCAGGACGAGAACGAGGCCAAAGGAAGCTCTGAACTCCCTCCCGTAGCCACGACCCATTCAATCCACCCGAAGAGGCCGACAACACCGCAGACATGGCGGCCCGGAAGCCCATGTATGTCCCTCCCGTGCTCTGCCTCCCTCAATGCCTGCCAATTGGCGCCAATGCCGCCCCGGAAAACCACGCTCCTGCGTTGCCCTTCCTCCGGTCCGAGAAAAGCAGAAGCTAACAATGTCGGTGCAGCTTCAACCAGCAGGTCCTTGTGGACACCACCCCCCTCCCCGACTCCGTGCCCAAGGTCAAGGAGGTCGGCGCCACCTCTGCGCCCCTCCTCTCGGCATCCTTCTTCATCGGCGCCCGGTGCCGCCCTTACAACGATGACTACATGCAGTGCAAGACCGAGAACCCCGGCAAGGGCGAGTTCGAATGTCTGAAGGAGGGCCGCCGCGTGACGAGATGCGCTGCCAGCGTGTAGGTCTCCTCCCTCCCAAGGTGTGCTCATGGCCTATCTTAGCTACATTACGATGGGACGAAGCGACACAGGATCCCGGGCCACAATGCTTAGAGTACATGGGCGCTGACATTGAGCTGTTGATCAGGGTTGACGATATCAACAAGCACTGCCTTGACGAGTTCCGCAAGCACTGGCAATGCCTCGACAACAACAACCACCAGCTCTGGCAGTGCCGCAAGGACGAGTGGAAGCTGAACAAGTGTGTGTTTGACAACCTGGTACGTTCGCCTACTCTAAGAATAACCATGCGTCTATTCTTCCTGCTTTGCTGGAGCCTCCTTTTGCTGACCCTTCGCGCAGAAACTCGAGAAGACCATACCCGAGGCCCAGGGCATCCCCGTCCACCTGCGATCCAAGCAGATCTACGCCCACTACCCAGCTCTGCGAGACCCTGGCCAAGCACCCTTCAAGAAGGCTGTGGACGCTCCTGGTACCGAGGCGCCCGCGTCGTAAAAGGCGTTTGGAAGTCGTATTAGGTTGGCGGGAGACGCGGAACGTCTGTGTACATAGAGCAAGAGATATCAGCTGTCTTCTGTAGGAATGGGACTCCTTTGTGAACATCAGGCTTCCACCAACTTCCGATCATGTACTTGTACATGTGCGTTTGGGAAATGAATCATGTCATCCGATGCGTATCATGTCCCATCATGTGTTCACTGGTCCGTTTTCTCTTGTGACCTCCCCTGGGATCATAGGAATTGCCGTCAACTTGGAGATTGCGGAAGTTGATACTGCTTGAACATACGCTTTGGGGCAGCGCATACGGTTTCTCTGCGGGACTCATCTGGGTAGGTATCTTGGTTTCCCAGGTTTGAGATAGTGGCCGTCTATGTGAAGTGGGGATTGAAGGCGTAGCTCTCCGGGGGTCCGTCTTGGCACACGTCCAGTCGATATTCTGCCAACCCCTTATACCGGGCAACCATTCATAACTGCATCTAACTGAAGAGACTTCACACAGCACCATTCCGGGTGCAGTCATGCTTCTCTCATGCCATCTGTGGTAAAATTAAGACCAACCTCGGCGATGCCGCGGCGAGATCCATGTCGATTCGGAATGTCTTCCAGAAGCGCATGCCTGTTCCCTCTCTCCCAAACTTCCATGATAGGCTCGTTTCATTCAATCTTGGCATCAGGTATGGAGCGATACCCCTATTCTGAGTCACAGAGCAAGTATTGCCACCAGATAAATGCACGTGACCGCTGGTATCAACTCTTTGCTCGTAATCTAGTAGCCTACGTGACTGTGAATATGGATCGGGAGTGTACGGTCAGAGCTCCAATCGTGGCCGTTCCCTCACCCTGAGCCAACGAACGCAACCTAATCAATTACCTGACGAAGGAAACTCGCGTACCCGCCGGGGGCTGCGCGTGTCCATGACTAGGTGTAGATTGTCATATAGTCAGGTAGTTTATTGATTACTACTTCCCCTTCTCATTGCTTCAACACAACGGAGTACCACTCGGGAAGCTGCATAAAGTCAAAACTTCCCTCGCGTATCACTTGAGATGTCACCCCAAGCGTCAACTTTTGGCATGTCCATCCGCCCCTTGAGGGTTGACTGCGATCACACAGCTAGGCAGGAACACTTCTTATGTAAGCTATGTCAAGCAAACCTATCGAAACCGGCGGGAATCGGGTCCAGGAGCCCGGTTACCCTCAACCAGTTGGCGCAAGGGACGTTGCGTTAGTCCGATGCAGCGCGGTTTGGCACACCTGCCTTCGGCAGATGCATGTCTCAGCCCTGGATTCCACGGCTTCCGTGAATAGAAGATAAAAACCCCTCACTAGTAATCACGGCTTACTGCTATGTAATAGGGGAAAGAACAAACGCATGCCGTAATATCTCTGGATGGGGTGTGATGCTATGTGTCAAAACTTTGTTGGTGTTCCGGGGGGGCCGACGGAGAGATAGAAAGGGCGATGACTGGCTTACAATGACACCCAATCGGGTCTTCTCACCGATAGATCGTGAGATTTCTCGTTATCAGCTGTTTGCTTTCGTAGATTGAGACGTCTCTGTGGTCAGCACTAGACCGAACGTTCACGTAAGCTTTCCACGTGTGTGAAGCAAGCAAGCCCTTTCCACGTTTGACAGACTACCGTGACCCGGATTTAGATCAGATAGATCGATCTGTTTGACACCAGGTTCCCTAAGCAAGAGTCACCAGCAGCTTGTGGGCAATATCTCTCGAGTAGCAACACCGCACCGCCTTGTGCTCTGTTGCCAGCCATCCCACCTCGTGTCGACACCAGTTGCCCAGTACGTGTCCCATTTCCGTAAGAACAAGAGCAAGCTATGGTAACAGAACACTTTGCTTCGTTGGACACATTGTACCTCTCTCCCCGCACTATATGCGCAGCGGGCATTCACATGCAGGATAAAGTGTCTACCCGGGCTACACAACAGGCGATGTGTGTGGTCCGTTCTCCGTGTAGCGAGAAATCCAGGACAACAAGATATTGTGCGGACAAATGCATGCGTATCCCTTATTGCACTCAAGCTTGTCCACCAATCCACCATGGCGATCTTACCCCTTACCCCAGATCGTCGGATATCGGAACTCGCCCCTATTCGCACAAGGCCATATGATGTTGGTCCATCTAGCGTGCATAGCAGTATTCCATAGATAATTTTCAGAAAACTAGAGTCCTGGAATGGGTTGTACAACATGGCTGACGGGAACCCTTATAGAAGCAGGGTGCAGTGCCTCAACCATTGAGAAGGGGCATGGTCATTGGTCCGAGAATGCCGATCAGACGTATTACGGTCACTCAGATAGGGGTCGGGCGTGCCTGACCAGGTAATCCGACTACTCGTTGCCTGCCTATTTACCTGAGTCTATCATACGACTGTCTATAGACTCCGAACGCCTCTGTGGGTGTATATAGCGATCAATAAGTAACGATGACATGAGTTTCTAGTTCCCAATAGCTGATGAGAACATGTCAAGCCTCGATGAATTTATATAGCAATTTTCACATGAAAACGGATAGTGGCACAGCCCACCCATGCCAGGCAGCGAGAAACGCGAGTATACGTCGTCAAGCATTACCGTATTGGATATTAACATCGTATGGGTTGTTCCGAGACACCCGTTCGCCCGTCTGGTGAGAATGAGATCCTGACAGATTCATCACTGCGTCGGTCAGTCGTGAATGAGACATTCCCATGCTTACAGGAATCGCATTCTTGAAAGTCCCTACAGGTTTGATGGATCGGAACTTTCCTCGTCAACAATCAGCAGTGATAAGCCAAATCCTGCTTTCATCTTGTTTCTGTCTCTCTCCCATGCTTCGTCTTCATGAACGAGGTGAGTCACAAGTCTCGAGTCAGCTATCGTGACGAGTTCATAAGAACAGATTAACATATCTATGTATGTCTTGCACAGCCAACGAGCTTATGTCTGAGTGCAACGATTCTAGACTCAGCGCTAGAAAAAAAAGACGTTTTCTCTTGAGAATTTGTTCAAGTTTCCAGTCGGGCCTATCTTTGGCAGTCTGAGCATTCGTTGTGTAACTAGTCAACCCCCACGGTTCTGTGTTCCCAAGCCACCTGACTGACAACTTGTCGGCTGTGTCAGTAGGTATGGCGAGGAAGTGAACTACTAACATGTACAGTTGACCATGGAGCAAGACAAAAAGTCACTATTAGTCAAAAAACAACCGGGAAGTCCCGGAAACATGACACATGACAGGAAAGCTGAGTATCTACTACTGTTATTAGGCGGCAAAGGATATGTGTACACTGCGGCTGTTGTTACCATGACCACGCTTATGCATACGCGGACATTGCAAACCCAATAAGATGAGGAACGATGGGGTGGAGGGTGTACGGCTATAAAGGGTATTGTCGTGTGGTTCGGCACCCTGCCCAGGTGCAATATATCCCAAACCATGCTAGCGCGCCACATGCTTCCTTCAACCTGCTCTCCCGAGATGAACACCCACTCCTTTCTTGGCTTGACCCTGGGTTTGTTTGTGTACGCATATTCACCGTAAGTCGACACGGGAATGATTCAAATTATAGATCTACTATGGAGAAATTGCGTCCGAGTATGCAAGGTCGACCCGGGTGGGCTGTCAGTCGGTAGCCGCAAGTGGAGATATCGTGGGGATTTGACACTAACATATCATATCTCAGATGGTAATTCGCCCAACGTCTACTACAACACCTACCAAGAGCATGGCAGCTTTCGTGTGCCCGTGCTTTTTTGGAAGGGGGGCCACATTATAAACACGCAGGAGAGAGCAATATAATCTGTAACGCCATGCAGTAACAACCCATGGGCGACAAGACCCCGCAACTGAAATGCAACTGGAATGTAATGGCCCGTTCGGTTCTGTCCCTGCCCGTGTTCTGACAGCTCGGCTATCAGGACTGTCAGAATCCCTCTTCAGCCAGGGTGACACAATGCTTGTTAGTGGTGGTGGTGGCAGAGTCAACGCCGACAGCACGGCGACACCATTCAGAAGAGAGGCGCATAACTCTATTGGGAAGCGGGGTGTGAACGGGCTGGCCATTGTGTAACGAGTCAAAACCCGAGCATATCTAGATAAAGTGAAACCTCGGGATACAGACCAAGACAACGACCGCGAGACCGGGTTGATGCTTGGGCGTTGCTGAAGTACAGAATAACATCAAACCCAGCAATGCGCCATATAGGATTGGCGGATTGCATATGTTGGGCAAGAGAGGTCTGTTACGGCTTGTGCAGGTTTGAAACGAGACACAGTTACTCCTTGACCCTGTGCTAGAGCGAAATACCCACGAGAAGAGAAAAGCCGATTATGTACTTGCTCAATGCAACCACCATGGCTGACTACAGGCCATGCCGATGGATCCATCAGTTGGATAAATCTCTCGATTCAGAAGAGCAGCTGGCTGACTGGAAGACGGCGGTCCTCACGCACGAGATATCGAGAAGAGCAAAAGAGAATGCTAGCCAGCCACAAATGCACCGATGACCGAGGGCGTCCCACATCGTCGTCAAAGTCGGCGTGGCAGTTTATAGATCGTCGATCTTCTGTGTATTTGTCCTAGATGGAGCTCGAGCTCCCATCGCAGGAAGGACATAAACTAATGGAAAACAGTCAAGTCCAGTCCAGTCAGTGACCAGTGGTAGCGCTGTAGGACGCGACATGATCTGGCGCCGAACACAAGAGGTGGTTACGCACCCGGGCTCTTTCTTCCTCTCCTCCTTGACACCTGTGCGGTAGTTCTTTTCTTTCTAGAATGGTTTCGACGAAAGAACGACCCCGTCTCAGACCGGCCATCCGGGCTCTAGCAAAGATAGTCTCAACGGCCATCGACGATGGCACAGTAAGTTAGTGCGACCTGGCTGGCTGGCTGGCCGGCCGGCTAGCCGAGTCGTACCTCGAAAGCGTGACTGGAAACATGACTTTTGAGCATGAATTAGCTCACTATACTATAGACGCGTTGGACTGGTAGTTAGAGGCTAGACTAGCAGCAAGTCTGGATGCGCGCGGCGGATCCCTTTGGTTTAGGAATGTCCGTATACCTTTATTTCGAATCGTCGAAATATGCCCGCCAAGTATACAGAGATATAGACGCCGTAAGTAGAACGAATATGCGACCACTTATTCATTGGCGGACGACACCTCCGGGCAGAAATCCTCTTATGTACCAGACTCACTGGCCTGGCTCGCGGGCTGGTTCCGGCGCGGTTCCGGAGGTGAATGCCAACATGCACCTTAAGCGCCCTCCACCCGACTTTTCTGCCGGGGGTCAACCAATGGCGTTTTTCAGCGCCGGACAAAAAAGAAAAAAACTGCAAAACGACGTCATGCATTTCCCCTAAATGCTCTGATCGCGCAGGTCCTGTCTCTTCCTGCCGGTAGGTGGCTGCATTGTGTCTGTCTCGCATGTCGCGACTCCGCTCGTAAAGTCAGTGCTAAGACAAGCCCATCATTCTGAGAGTCGGTTATGAATGCGAGGGGTTGCGGTGCGGTTCGGGGAACCAAAAATTGTCGCATTGGCACTTATTACGTAGGCGGCGCGTCTGCTGGAGTACCCTACCGGGGAATGGCCTTTCCCCCCCCCCTTTGATTCTTTTTGGACATGCCTGGCAGAGACAGGAAGACAAGGTGCCAAGACTAGCCAATAGAAATAGGAAGCAGTCATGATTATGCCTAATAATAAGCCCTGGGCGAGGGATTGTTTCGAGTCCCAGCCACCACCGACTTGGGGGTGCTGATGCATGCAGGATCATCCGAAGTTGGTTCACGAATGGCTCGGTGCTTGGCGGCGAGTTCGGATGGCAGGTTGGAGGGCTAGATTAATAGATCTTACACACAAACAACACGAACATGTTCGAGTCAGCTTGTGAGGCGCGCGCTATTCTCGTCTTATGTCAACGTGCAGGAAGAGATTTCGAAGCTACTGAATACTCCAGATGGCCCTTGAGCCAAACCCCGATGAACGGGCGATGAGTTTTACGGTAGTTGGTGAGTAGGTACCTACTTTAGCTGACAGTAACAGGCTGGCTGGTTTCGATTGCACGTCTGCTATAGGTTGGCAGATACAAATATCATACTAGGACGCTACCAAGTGACCTAGGGGGGTTACATTTTGCGGAGAGGTTCGCAGGTTCGCAGGTTCGTCTTCTTTTGCTGGGATGGAGGGAGGCAGTGTATTGGCCAGAATACTGGGGTTGCAAATGTCCGGCCGCCCCACCCGACGATTGAGCCATGGAGCCGTTGAGCGGCCAGAAGAAAACGGCCACCAGTTTCCATGCTCCCGTCGCCTTCGATCCCCGATTCTTGCTTCTCGTGGAAGCAAACTGCCCGCCAAACGAACGAACCGTTTGCCGGCGCCATGTTCTAGACACGCCAATGCAAGGCGTGTTCCTGAGTCGTGGACGAACCAAGTGGGTGTTGTATGGATCAATTCACTCACTCTTTCAGCCCCCTCACCCCCGAGCAAGCCGGCGACCAGGATGACAGGTTTTCTTGAGGGCGAGTCTGGGCGAGAGGTGTGCGTAATCGACAGACGCAACTTGGCAAAGAACTCTTTACCTCTTCACAGCAGAAAACAAACCTTTCCCCAAATGGAAGGTCTAATGACTCTAGACAGGCTGAGAAGACTGGAGCATGAGACATATCTCATGTGCTGGATGTGGTGATGTATGCCAGACGGGTTTCTGAAGACGGGGAAGATCCCTACTCTAATGCAGTGCGTGGTCTCGTGTGTTACGCAATCCCCATGAGTTTCTCTTTTCTTTGTTACTCTCACAGTTTGTCACCCATAATCGAGATGGAAGGGTTGGCAGAGAGGTGGTCGCCGAGAGCAACTCGCTTGCTTGGGTGGTTTGGTAGATGACCAGGCAGGCCAAGAAGTCAATCTTGCCTTCTACCGCACTATGGCAGAACAGATAACAGATGATGCCTAAATGACCCATCACAGGGGTATGAAGTATAAAGGCCAGAAATGCGTTTAGCGGTATGCTTAATACGGGATGACCCTTTTCATGGGGTAGACGAGATGTCAAATGTCGCGAACCGAGGCAGTGGTTGTAGCAAGCCGGGTCGAGAGATCTGGCTATTATTTTCTTCAAAGGGGGCCCCCTTGCAGTTGCAGGCTGTCCCGGCCGAGAAATGAAAAGTCCCTCTTCTCAGTCTCTCCTTGCCAGGAAGAGCCCGGAATGTACGAGATGATTGCTGATTGCGGTGTTGTAGGGATTGAGCGATACGGAGCAATAGTTGTATATTCTTTCTCCATCATGCTCCGGTCGGGGGGCCCTGGGGGTAGAGGCAGGGAGGGGCGGGCTGGGCGGCTCTCGATACGATGCGAAACGAAATTTTGGGCTAATTGGCTACGGGCACCACGCAAATTGTCGGTGTTTGTGATTGAACAATGGCCGTAAATTAAATACGAGCAGGTGGATTGATTGGGCGACGAAGACCTCTCTCTCTCTCTCTCTCTCCCACACGGAACCGGGGCACCACACGAACACACACAAGATCATGGACGCGCCACTAACCGATTAGCGTTGTTTCAGAGCGTGTGCAAGCCGCCAAGAAGTCCAGCAGCAGGGAGCAAGGAGCATCGCCGAGGAGGATGGATTTGGTTTGGTTTGTTCATCCGCTCTTTTGTTTCTCGCAGGCGCGTGGCTGGCTTGCGCGAACACAAGAAAGCCACAGCCCAATCCGCGGGCCGCTGCAGCTACGCGCACAGGTCTTTGTTTAGCTGTAGATGGTCGAGATCAATCAATTGGACAGAGAGAGCTGCGTAACCCGACGATGGTTTTCAGGTCTAGACATTGGGGGCCCTGAGGTCAGAGCATCGAGCGCCATTGATGCGATGGAAGGAAGGAACAAGCGCCGTGTGTGTTCTATTAACGTCGGCAGACCCGGTGCTCAGATACCTTTTTCAGCGGTGTATGCAGTCAGCTCGGGGGGTCCAACCCCCCCAAAAAACCAAATATATATATTTTTACAGCTTCTGATGCATACATACCTCGTAAGATGTAGTAGTAGAGCTGTTGATGTTTAATGCTGCTTGCTTGCTGTAACAAGACAGGGCGACGGCGGAATTTCTTTATTGGCGGACTTTATTTTCATGTTCCCTACTACGCTTGAATGCTGGGGTGCGTCGGGCCCGAAGTTCAGACTGTTGCTGCAAGCCTGCAGCAGAAACTGGAAAGCAGCCTGGCAGCTCTTTAGCCTCACCTCGCCTACCCTTGCCACTCCCATGCTTTTCCCCTCCCCTCTTCTCAACTTTTTAAGCCCGAAACGTGAAAACGAACGGCAATGCAAGGTACCAGATTAAAGGGGATCGTCAGCGACCAGGGGCAATCCCTCCACTTGCAGTGGCAGGGGTTTCCGGATGACAGATTGACTGCATTGTGACCCTCCCCTACCCCCCCTTTGGCGCCGGGAGAAAAAGGGGGTTACCCAGTACCAAGTAATTACGGGCTATGCAGATACAGTAGGTTAGATGCTGATGGAATACATGAGAATAAACAGCGACGACGAAAACAACCGTGAGCAAGCGGCAGCTACAAGTAACGCATTTGTCGAAATCTCGAATTTGGATTGGGAGAGATGACCTCATTTCCAGCGCAGTACAAAATAAACCATTGTTTGGATGCTTAGATGCTTAGCTCAGGTCAGTGCAGCTCTCTGCCGCTGGGCTGGTGGTGCTGGTCTCTGTTGGCCTACCTACGGCCACGGCAGCACGGTTACGGACTGTGAGCCGTACCTGGATCTACGGGCGTGCATCGTCATCTGTCCGTCCGTTCTTTCGCATCCTTGCGCACAAACATCAACAAGCACACATCTTATTTTCCGATGCAGACGCGATAAGAGACCGATCAGCAAATGACCAGACAATTAGGCATGTTCTAAGCGTCTTCGATTTGGCCATATGGTAGATGATGTTTACCACCGTAGGTTTTGGTATGTCGTACCCACCGTCAGTGCAAGGCTCCTGGGCTTCTTCGATGCCGGCCGTGGAAGGGAAAACGAAAACTGGATTCTGACAGATGCAAACCAAACCTACCCACTGAATCGTGCCTGATGAACCCTTCCCAAGGTTCCTACACCTTATTCATTCTAAGGTTATCTATGTATACATCTGCTCAAGCTCCGTATCCTACCTATTCCTATCCTATCGAGGGGGTGAGCGAGTCTGCGAGTCCTTCAATTACGTACATAGGTCAAACAGGGTGTGCATGTGCGTAAAACGTCTCTGTTGGACTGCAGAAAGCAACTGGCCGAACGACAAGACAACAACTCTTGTGTCAGCCAAGCAGGCAGGCAGTCTGCTTCCTGCGGTTTCTCTTGCTTTTGTTGTTGTTGCTCTTTCGGCATGCTTTCATGCCCAATTGCTCATGTGTTGTATATCTGGCGCGGTGGTTGCGACAGACTTGTGGTGCCACGGCACTATGGGTAGTCTCATGAGACGACCTAGTATTCCTTTACCCCAAATGCCCAGATCTCGAGTGCGTCGCCTGGTCTCTGGTCTTGCGAAGAGCGGACTAGCGGACTTGGTGCCGCCGGCTGCTGCAAGCCTACGTAGTAGGTAGCAAGCCACCAGCCCAGCGGTTGTGGTTGTTACCGCGACTCGTCCCATCTTGCCGGATGGCAGAGAGGTAGTCTGGTAGTCGTAGGCACGGGCGACGTTTGCGCTCACGTTGCTTTGCTGACCCTGATGAACCAACCTAAAGCTGACCTTAATTTCACACCCCTGTGTAGCTCATACACCAGTGGGCGATCCCATGAGATCTGCTTGGCAGACGAGGACCCTCATCACTTTCCGTCCAGTACAGCACAGTAATGCGAGTGGTCAGCGTAGATTGAGGATCGGAAATGTAGTAAAACATGGAGAGCAGCAAATCTCCGCGTGTTTTCGGGTGTCCTACTCCAGTGCTGGAGTACTGGTAACGCTACTAGCTACCTACGACTACATGCACCTTAATCAGATCTTGAAGGGCTGGGTGATTGATAGATTGAATTGAATGGATGAATTGAGGGGTGGATGGATGCAGACGCTCGAAGGGGATGGCAGGCACTGGAGAGACAGGCATGCTTACTTCCAGTCCTTACAGCAGAGACAGAGGCACTGGAGACGCAGATGGCAGAGAGGGTACATACTTTCTAAGGTTGACTTCAATTACATTGGCACACCCCACCGTTCATTTACCGACATCCGGCAGACCCACCCCACTCAGCGACCCCCAGCTAGCGATTCATGGGCCCCCCCCCAGCGGTACCCCCAGTAAATACGCCAGTAGAAAGCAAGCACCCCTACACCCCTAGCACCCCTAACACCCACACTAGCTCAACTGCAGCGCTGTTGTGTACCTGCGTCACTCCTTGTTCCGGTTCCCACCCCGGGTCTACCTGAGTAAGAATTGCAAAATAATAAACCACAACTGCTGGTCTCGCCTTCTCTTTCTCTTCTTCTCTCACCACCTCACCTCACCTTTTTCGCAGGCCCGGCCGATATTCGACCATTACGCTCCTTTTTAGTACGCTCCGTGTACATTCCCATTCTCTACGAACCACACGCCCCCCAATCCACACACTCACTACTCACCACTCACTACACCCTCACTACCTCACGCTTGTTTGTCTGCATTCCCGGCTCCGGCTTGGATTCGACTGATTAAGTTCGCCTCCCAAAAGGAAGTTCGAGACTCCTCCAACTAGCCTGCTTGACTCTTGCAAGTTTTTAGTTTGGCCCGATCTCTCGTCCCGTCCGCCCTCTCCCCCCACATCAGAACGTCCTTGGGTGTGTGCCTCGTCTGCCTTGCCTCGCATTCAAATAACCACCACATTCCCATTCCAAGTCGTGTGTCTTGAAGTTGCCTTCCCTCAACCACTTCACTCACGGTCACTTTCGTTCTTTTTCCGGCTCTTCAGTCATTCCTTTACTGGACGCCAGTCGCCAGGACAACTCCAGCCAATAAACCCAGACTCTGGTTCCGCTTGAAGCACTGGATCTGCTTCGCACAAGTCTTCCCTCTCCGACATAACGCATTTCGCATTCCACGAAATCGTTGCAATCTGCCAAGTCGATCTTTGTGCCGGTCTTCCAATCTTTAACAGTCGAACACAAAGTCTCGCTGTTGTCCAACCACACTCTCTATCCGACGTCAGCAGTACATCTGGATATCATATCCCTCAACTTTCTGTGCATCCACGCCAGCAATCCTTAGGATATAAAACACCATCGTCATCTCGACTCGTTCGTGATTTCTGATCTGCAGATACATCTTGGAGATTATCTGCCCCCTCAAGGTTTGTTTACTTCCCCAGACTTTCTTCTCCGATCTCTCATACCCGTCACTGGCCTACGGTAGTTGAGTGGATGTGCCCAGCCAGACCTACCTCTTTGTTCTCGAATCATCAAAGACGGGGAGCGAGGCCTGGCTCGCTATTCATTCTGCCATCATAAAGACCGCAAGTCATGCCCAGCTCCCTGGTCGCGTGGAAGCAAAGGTCAATGAATGGCAGCATCCTGGCTCTAGATTGCCGATGGCTATTCCCTCTATTGTCCCTCTTCGATGTGCCACCCACCCTTGTTTCCTTGCTTGTATAATATCACGGACTGCCTTGTGTTTCCCACAAGCGGTTCACTTCTGCCTCTTGCACTGCCCATACACTCTTTTATGACTGCACAGTCATCACCAAAGTGATAGTAATTATTGACTAACCCAACTTCAGACTCTCTTTACCAACCTCAACTACAACCATCACTATGAAGTCTTCCATCTTCATCGCCGGCGCTTCTGCCGCTATGGCCTTCGCCATGCCCGCCGACAAGCGAGAGATCCACACCCAAGTCGATGTCGTCTACGAGTGGGACACCGTTACTGTCACTGCCGGCTCTGAGCCCACTCCCGCCCCGTCTGCCCCCGCTGTCAAGCAGGCTTTCTACGCCGCCAGCCAGCCCAAGCAACAGCAGAAGCAGAACTACCCCGTCCAGAAGGCCCCCGAGCCCGATGTGGTGGTCGTCACCGTGACTGCGGATGAGCCCCAGCCCACTACCACCCAGGCACCTCCTCCCCCGCCTCCGGTCACCACTCCCGAAGTCGAGGTCGTCACTGTGACGGAGGGCGCACCCGAGCCTTCGACCTACCAGGTTGCTCCTGCTCCCCCGCCTGCTGCCTCGCCTTCCACCCAGGAGGCCCCCGCTCCCGTTGCCAGCGACTACCCCACTCCTAACCGCCCCGTGTCTGCCAACGACATGCAAACCGCCTCTGTCAACTCCCACAACCTGCACCGCTCCAACCACTCCGCCCCCGAGGCCACCTGGAACTCGAGAATCGCTGGTTACGCCGCCAACACTGCGGCTACCTGCAAGTACGCCCATGACATGTAAGTTTTGCTCGAACCTGGTGGGGTAGGTGACCAAGTTTGCTGACTGTCTCGATGTAGGAGCCAAGGTGATGCCGACTACGGCCAGAACATTGCCATGTGGGGTCTTTCGAGCGGTGCCCAGAAGCTGGGTGACGTCGGTGCCATCAACATGGCCATCCACGACATGTGGTACAACGGCGAGCTCCAGCTCTTCCAGCCCTCTTTCTACGGCGAGGCCTCTCCCGACATGACCAACTTCGAGAAGTGGGGTCACTTCTCCCAGCTCGTCTGGAAGGACTCCACCGGCGTTGGTTGCCAAGCTCAGTTTTGCCCCAAGGGAACTATGAACGATGGTATGGACACGTGGTTCATGGTGTGCAACTACTACCCCGCTGGCAATGTTGGTGGCGCTTACGGCAAGAACGTCCTGAAGCCCCTCGGCAAGGCCAATGTCGTTGCCTAAGGTGGTCTTTTTTGGACAGCCTTGAGTAGCGGGCCACCATGATGCCTTGCGGAGCAGAGGCAGTTTGCCAGCACCACTCACGGCCACAAGCAAATTTTTCTTCTTGTAGTGTATGGGACATGTACACAGCCTCGTTTTATCAACCATATTAAGGCTGCGCGTCTTAGCGCCAGACCAACACCATACAGTTTGGCCGAACTACCACGATTTGTGCATAGCGGGCGACATTTGCATTTGCATCACGATGATGACTCGCGGGAGTCAATGATGAGAGACACGGCGTGCGAGGGTTTTTGGTTGGTGATTTTTAGAAAAAAAGGAACCCGGATCATATCTTCTTTTCGTTACCGGTCTTCGGACAATCATTGTCAATCGGTCCTCGGGTCATCAATGATTTCCATGAACAACAAGACTTCGGTTCTCTTTTCCCCACTCTTCACTTCGATTCTTCTTTCATGGGTGGACATGGATCATTCTTTTCGCGCAGCATCTTCAGAAATCTGGCACGGCCGAGAATCGTCCAGAGATTTTACATGTTGTGCGAACCTAGGCGGCCGAGGGACCTGCTTATCGGTGAGGTACGATGAAGCATCATGTGCATGTTTTTATGTAGAATACAATTGTCTTTCCATCCGTTACAAGACGGTTCGAATGGAAATACTTCAATTGATTCTTAACCAAAAAAAATATTCTTCATTTATGATGCCGTGATTTGCTCCAACAATGTTCCTTGTTTGTAGTCTGCTTACAAGTAAGTTCACTAGGTTGTGTTGTTGGTTCGATGAGGCTCAATCTGTCTGCATTCTTCAGCGGTCCCGTCCGAGACGAGTGCACCATGGAATGTAGCGTTGCATCTGGTAGGTTATCTGGGGTACAGGGAACATCTGGCGTATCACAATTGGTCTAGACCATTGATTCTTGACCCCCGGCCCTGGCCTCCTTGCTTGCCTGGCCAACCCAAAACGTCACTGCAGCAAACAAAGATGGCGATCCTACTAAAGAAGATATGTATCATGTAATCCAGAATTGCCCCTACTAATCACGCTACGTAAACGAAACAATACGTACTTCACCTTGGCCTTTATTTGTTCAATTGGTGAATAACTGACTACTTCAATTGAATTTCAAGGTGGCGCTGCCAATGGATTCCAGCCGCCAGGGAAGAACAGGGCCGCCAAGTATAGTAGGGGAGGCATGGTACGCGCGCCGTCCTCACTGCCCTATTTACATCGGCTTTATTTCGCTGGCTCCTATGAACTTGATGAACGTGATGAATAAGTGGACATGGCGGGATCTATTGAAGCGCAAAACCGTTTGGCCATTTCAATTGGCGGCAGCGCCGGCGGTGGTGGTGCTTGTTTAAAGTGCTCTCTCCTCTCCCCTACTCTCTCCTCTTTGATTGCTTCAATGGTGTATCTCAGCCCGACCCATCCTGAACTGGGCCTCTGATCGCCTCGAGGGCGAGGCCAGTTGAGCTACAGGCACATAGTCGACCCAGATGGCTTCAGGTATGTGTGTCGTGGGCAGCTAACGGCGGCTGGCTGGCTGTCAAACAAAGGCAAACAGCCGTTAGAGCCGTTGGAGGCACCTGGCTAGTTTCAACGGGAGGAGCTATCAAGTTCGTGATAAGGTTCAATTAATAACGCCCGGTTTTGCCGTGAACTCCCCTCTTGCGTGGCATTTCGGTGCCCCTCGGGCTGGCGCCTTGGAGCGGCGGTGGGGGAAAGGCGTAATGGGGGTTTTCGTGGAGGCGCATGGCTAATCGGCATCTTCAAAGGCTTAGTTAGCCAGGGGTAATGGCTTGGATGGCTGAGGCGCGTAGTTAGAGGCCGTTAGACGAGGGACTATCGATGCTATCTTGCGCACGTTTGGTGTGACTATGGCGGCGTCTTCTCGCAGCCCAGGGGAGTGGTTAGTGCATAGGGGGCTGCTTGCGCCGGTATGGATCGGGTGCTTTCGCCTGCGAAGGATTAAGGTGGACTGGGTAGGTAGGCTGGATGATGCCGGGTGCCGAGGATATAGATATGGGCCGCCATGAGTACGTAGTCTGCCTTGGACCAAAAGCCATTGCCTACTTAACTTTACTTATTCACAAGAGCTACTGCAGCATTCGACCGTGGTGCGACGCGGTACCGTCAGATTACCCAACCCAGGGAGCGAGGTCGCAACATTACGCATACAAGAGGGCTTGGTTAGGGCTGGGACGCGGTAGCCATATTGAACCTGTTTACCGGTAGAGTAGGGTAACCTTCATACGCAGGGAGCGTTGGGGATTTGGCCGCTGGTGCCGGTGCAGGATCAGGGCGATACGGCCACGACACCCTTCGTCGTCATTTACTACACCACACCTCTCCTCGCCCCTTTACCGGCGGGCTGGCATCCAAACCCTCCACGAGCGTTTGAGCCATAGCACTTTACGTACCCTATCTTGCTCGGCTGCGCCTGGCCTTACTTTCTTTTCGTTTCGTGGGGTTGGTCATGGTTGCGCGGCACCAGTACGTAGCCTCTCGGGCTTGTCTCTCGTGGCGGTCTAGATACTTCAATACCGATGGCCCAGTGAGTGAGTTGAGCGCCCATCCAAGAGAACCTATCGATTATATCTCACCCTGGAGTAGATGTATCATCTCCATCCTGAGCAAGATCACCGGCGCCCATCATGAACCCTTTACGAAGGCGATGGAGGCGACGAAAATAACGACATGACTCTAAAGCGTTTAGCATTGGGCCCTCATCGTTATGATGTCAGGACTGGCTGCGAACTCGATTAGATCGGGCTCTAAGCTACATATATTGACCTGCTTCGGCATTCTCTCAACGGCACATTAAGAGGCTCAGTAGAGGTGCCCCTCCCGTGCGAGGACTGCGTCACTCCGGCGGGGATAGGGGTAGGCCGAGGTTGGTGCACCGGAAACAATCATACGGCCGAACCTGTCACTAATACGCAAGAATGATTGGCGGATTGCCATATTGACGCTCATGTCTTCGAGAAAATGTTCGTTTGGGTGTTGGCACGGATCCGGGTGACCTTGAAGTGCCTACAAGGGTCACTGGTCTTGGAAAGAGACTCTACCAGGACTGCTGAAGAGCAGTGTCAGAAAGAGGCTCAACAGCTTAAGCCTTTACAGAGAGGGGTGTTTGGCCACAATGATTTGCAGGACTTGATGGATTTAGGCGGGCACGGGATCATGTTTTGATCGCCTCGGGAAGATCTCGCGTGGTTGTTGCGCAGGTCGTGCGGGACGCCGCGGCGTGGCTTGCTGTCAAGATAGGACTATGAAGAGATGCCTAGATTCATCGAACAACCTCCTCGGGAGTTCTCGCCATTTACGCCTAGGAATGCCGACCAGTGGTTACAGGAAGCTGTCTGTTAAAGATGCATCGATCTCTCATGACCTAAAGTGGCAGTACGGTCAAAGGGCTATGCCGCCCATAGACGACTCGGATGGCAACCGCAACGCAGCACTCCGGAGCATCATGGCAAATTCACTGGTCAATGCCCGTCAAGTCAGACAAGAGGAGAGATATGAGCCATGCGACCGTGATGCAAGTCAGCTTGCAAGCACGAAAGTGTTCATGTAGTAGATTGTATTAACAGTAAACCCGCGCCGGGGTTTTCGAGAGAGATGGCTGCTATGATCCCAGCACTCCAATGCCACTTGTACATCGACATGGCCGCCTCGTCAGTGAAGGCAGTGCTGACAGGTTGTCCATGTAGCGGCAGGCGGCAGGGTTGTCCTGCCTAACCCCTCGCGTCTGCAAGGACCCTGCTGCTTGCCTGGGCGTTCTCCCACAGCTTCAAAATAAAACCCGTACACGACATGGCATGACATGACGTACCCCAGCAGTCCGAAACCAGATAAAAGCAAATCCCACCGTCACGGTGCGCCAATACGCGCTTTTGCCCGCTGAAAATCGCCTCTTCGTGTACTCGTTGAACCCATAATTCCCCAGGTGTATGTGTATCTCCAAATCATTAGCCCCCAGATCCGACCAGTAGTAACCGAGTGGGAACATAAACAAAACGCCAAAAGAACCAATCCGCTAATGCCCGATGCATTGCTGTCCAACTCGAGGGGTATCATACACGTAAACAAAACAGGGCGAAGTCTGCCTTCTGCAGAGAAAAGAGAAACGCCCATCTATAAGCAAGGCAAGTTGCCCACTCGCACTCGCACCTCTTGCTTTTGAATCCAAAAAACATCCAACGCCGGCGCTGAGCATCTCCAACTCCCCGATCTCTTCAACGCCAACGTGAATCGGAAACGAATTATCCATGAAGAACAGGCCAATCGATAGCGGTGGAGAGGTTGTAATAAGTAAGTATGCATGCTGCATGTTGCACACTATGAAGTCAAGTCGAACCAGCCGGGTAGTGATGACTAGAGGCATGCGAAAGCAGTGGCTCGATACCGATCGAACAAGTCGGGATATACATTTCCCAAGCATGACGAGTTTGGGTTGCCGAAAAGCCCCAAACAGGTCGACGAACAATCGACCAAGTGTTTGTCAGAGCAGGACCTTCCCGCTCTGAAGTATCGACTCATTAGGAAAACCTTCTTTCGGCTCTTTTCCGTTCGGTGATGATTTCGGCCAGACCAAGAGCCACGTTGTATTCTCGCTCCTCATTCCCATTTCGGAAGCTTGAATTGCTCATGCCAGCATCGGAGCCACCATGGTGACTGCGCGCACTTGACATCGCACGGGCTTGGTGCAGACCGGTCACGGTCGACGCTGCATACTTATTGTCAGTTTTTGTCCGGCGGAACGTTCCATCCAGAGAAACCACTCATGCGACTTACAAGAATTTATTGTGGATTCGTGGAAGTAGTCTTCAAGCTGGTATTCCGCTTTATACGTGGAAAACCTTACCACGAGCGCCTCGGTCAGCAGCATGTCTTGTTCAATGTCCTTGACATGTACAGAACAATCGAGTTGTTCCTGCAGGAGTTCGAGCGTAATATCGATGCGCGTGCCGGGCTCTCCCGAAAACCCGCATTGGCCGGCGGTCTTGGTGGAGATGTAGTTTTGGGTGCCTGTCGTGGTCTTGCGTGCAATGACGACGCGCCATCGCTGATCCGTGGTCATCAATTGAAACGGGATAAGATGACGTTGCTGCACAAGATGGACATGACGTGTTAGTGGGCAACCTTTGCTAAATAGCATCGACTGTTTGGAGAAAAGGAAACAAAACTAAGATCACTAACCAATTCAGAAGCGGGAGTCGTACTCTCGGCAATGGAGCTGATGGTACGCGGAACGGACGGCGAGACGGAACCAATATCGCTTGGTGTGGTTCCAGATGCGCCGGAGGTGATTGATTGCGACATCTTGAGTCTGCAGTGCTTGATGCAGTCGTCGACAAAATAGACATCAACGGCGGTTCCATCTTTTTTCAGAAAATGCATTCCATCTATATAATCTTTCATCTGTCGGAGGCTGTCAAAGTCGGGCTCTTCGTCGAGTTTGTCGCGGATCTCGCGTAGGACAAGGTGAAGGAGGGTCCCCTTGGCCGCCTCCCCAGGCGTGCACCCTGCGCCGATCGTCTTGGGCTCGGACGCGGGTTCGGACCGCCAGAAGGAGGACAAAAGGGAGGCCATCACAATTCGAGGTGCGACAGAGACGGGATCGAAAAAAAAAACTGGATTATATGTACGGAAAAGGGTACCGCGAGGTATCGGCAAGCGACTATGGACGTTTGCAGGACCGAGGCCGTGGCTGTCGGGCGGTGGTTGTGACAAGCGACATGCTTAGCCGGCAGCTGGGATCAGGGTATGGATCGCGCGTGCGACGGTCAAAGGCAGGATCCAAGATGAACCTGCATCGGCTATTGACAGTCACTGACTGCCGGGGTGGATGTTGGTAGGTCGGCGCAATATGATGTCAAAGGAAAGGGGAATGTTGAAAAGGAGACGAATTGGAGATGAACTAGATGGACCGGCCGCCGGTGTGTTACGAAGTGACGAAGTGACGAAGAAGACGATGGAGGGATGGATGGAGGAGGATAGAACAAAGGATGGTTGAGCGGGGAGTTGCGAGTCTTGTCTTGCTTGCGGTTTGGGGATGGGATGGTCGCATTCAGCTCTTTACCCGCCGATGAGCAAGCATACTAACCTACCAACCAACCTTAACGACGCTGAATGATAAGGTTCTGTAAGGCTGTGCTGGCAGCTGGGCTTTAGTCTGGGGAAGCGAGAAATCCCACTAACCTAGATTACTTGATCAAGTAACCACCCAGGCACCCCCCTGAGGCTGCCCCTCCTTGCCCTCCAACATCCCAGTGTCTCGTCTTCCTGTTATCTGTTGATAAGGAAGTATCACTTCTATCTAATAACGATGGAATACAACTTGAATTCCCGCAACTTCCATATATTGTACATTTGCCAATTTCGTCAAACGTAGAATATCAAGCACTTTGTTTCTCAATTCTTACTTTTCTATGGACGTGTCGAACAAGCATCAGTATCAGTGATGGTTATACGTTCCTGGAATTGCACCTCCAGGTTCCCCCAGGTCTGGCCTATGACGTGCACTATGAAATCCGCTAACCTTGGCTAGGACGTACCTAACCACTAACCTCAGCTATCTATCTTTCTTTCCTGTGCGACTTGGATCCGTCACCTCTGCTTTTGCCTCCCCGATCTCGCTCCGCATTGCGCTTGTTCTCGAGCTCTTGGGCTATGCGATTAGTCTGCGCTTCCTTGGCCTCCATCTGCTCTTTATCGGATTTCTGGCACAACTCTACGTCAGCATTCAAAACCCATTGTTGTCTAGTTTACGTACCGATACTTTCTTGTCGTAAACGAATGGAAGCACAGGAGATGCATGCGGCGCCGCATTGCACACATCCCGGGCCCGCCCATTGGCATTGACAAATTCCTCGCCCAGAAGGATCGCATCGATCTTGGATCTCTCCGGGGCAAGGTAGTATTTGTCCCAGTAGGTCTTCTGGTCCCGCCCCATCATGGTGAACCACACAACCTGCTTGGACCGGTATCTTTTCCCCGAGAAGTCGACGAAGTCTTTGACCTCGCGTTCCTCCAGCTGCTCAATATCCAGCTTCAGCCGTTGCGCCAGGCTTGGATGGATCCAGTTGACGGGGGTGCCCGTGTCGTCCCTGAACCGCGCATCGCAAGGTTGCCGATTGTTTTGGAACATAATTCGCCCGTATAGATCGGCTTGGTGACCCGTTTCGACCGGCCTCGGCGGAGGAGACGCCGTTGCTGGGCGGGTTCTGCTCGGGGGCGAAGCCATTGTTAAACGAGACCAGGGTTAGAGACCCCACGTGACACAGTACGATAGAGATCTGACTTCAAGGTAACGATGCGCGCAGGAACACTGGGGTAGTGTGTGCACCGGGTATTTAGTTATAAAGATGTCAATATGTCGATTGATCTCATTCAGCAAGAACTCGGGGGGCCTTTGCGCTATAAAATCCACAGACGAGGCTCTAGCTGACACTGGGGCGCGGACTACGATCCGGAGTCAGCTCAAGTGGATTGCCGAATTGGGACATCTGAGACCAGGCAGACGGTTGCCTCTTGGATGCGCTGGAGGAGGGCTCCGTCTCGCTCGTACGGTTCGGGGGGTAAGATCGATTGCTGCCCAAACCAAGATCCTATTAACTCCCGTAGCTGCTTCGCCCATGAGGGTGAGGGTGGGGTGGTAATGCGCTGCTATAGGCGAATGCGCCTGCACCCGCGAACACCATGGTGAAGTCGCAATGCACGCCATCGCCCGCCTTCACCAATGTCACCAATGAGACCCCCTCGACGTCCCGACCCGTGTGAGCCTACCAGTATGCCTTGCTGCGGCCCAACGCAACATATCGCCAATTCACACAGCATACTACCGGATGCCGCGAATATATTCAGATCTACCCAACAATGTCGTCGCTGCACCGTGATCGAAATATCTTGCTACAGCAATGTCATCACCCCCAGCAGCAGACATGACCGAGGGATACGCCAAAATCAGCCATTTGATGGGATGCCAGGACACGTGCGCCATATACCGACGCTTCCGCCGACTCAACTCCCTGAACCTGCTATACCTCCAGGCCGAGCTCACGCACCTCGAAGAGGAACTCGAGAGCATCGCCAGGCGGGACGCCGAGAATCCTGAATGCCAGTTCCACGCCAAAGATTGGTGGTCACTCTCGCAACTCAACAGCAGTAGCGAGGACGGAGACGGCGATGATTCTGCAGAACAATGGGACAAGGTCCTCGAAATCCGGGAGAAGCTTGCGCAATATAGTCAGCAATTTTTTCTGGCCGTTCAATGTCAAGTGTTTCTTGTTAAGCATACAATACATGGATGGTGAGGGCTAATCAACGAGCATGTTCGAGGAAGGAGTAGACGACACACTGCTCAAGCAGGCAAAGATTGCCAGGCTAGGCGCGCCGGCCCCGCAAGATATCAACTTCCTTCGTGAGTGGTGGAGGCGGCCGCGCATGGGCTACTTCCCACTCGTGGGCGCTGATCGCAATACGTACTCGGAGGAGCACGAGAGGGACCTCGTCGCCGTCAAGGCCCGGTCTGCCCCCGATCTGTTTACGCGGTGGTTCAACGACGGGCTCGTGTCCAAGTGGCATGGATGGTTCGGGAGGAACGTCAAGGTTCGTCTTAATCTCCACCCCTTGCATCCATATTTCCAAGCCCCGTTCCTCACAGAGTTCTTGAAAGGTTCTGTGATATGTTGAATGACTGGCTGACGGAAACACAACACGCGCGCCCTAACACCAAACAGGACCAGACCGAGCTCGGCATCGGTCACGGAATCTACGAGTACAGCGACGCCTGGCTCGCGGGCGTGGCCCGCGTCGTCGCTACCGTCGTCGCCTCGCTGCTGCCCACCTGCTCTGTCGTGCTCCAGTACTTCATCCGTGACGACCTCGTCAAGCTGTACCTCATCGTGCTCGCCTCGGCTATCTTTGCGCTGGCGCTCGCCGTCATGACCAATGCCCGCATGGTCGAGGTGTTTGCGGCTACTTCAGCGTACGTAAGCCTTTTGACCTTGCGGTCCCATTTCATTGCTGCACGATTTTCTCTCATGGTATGGTATGAGATGTCAGATCTATGGATATTTTGACAGTTGATGTGAAAAAGTAATCACGCGGATAAAAGATGGGACTTGAGTGAACATCGAGGACTAGCGCTTGGGGAAGATGGCTGACACTCCTGAAACCGGTAGATACGCTGCCGTCAACGTGGTGTTCCTCACCAACACCGTTGTCGAGATTACCAGCTAGACAAACAGTCTAGCTGAGACGTTGACAGAGCCGCATGCAGACGAGATGTCGTCGGAATTGCCGTTGGCGAAATTTCAAACATGCGACCCAACTGTGCTGCTGGTTGGATGCCGATGACGAGGAGGCTCTTTTGGGGGGGGGGGGGGGGGGGCCAGCACCCCCCCAAAAAAGAATGGGGTGGTTT